>JAMKCH010076928.1:0-47143 GCA_023653785.1 Ophioderma brevispina | reverse complement strand
TCAACAAGTGTGTAATAAAAAACATTTAAATATATTATTTTCCTTTGTAATTATTTGAGTATTAATTGTCAGTAGTGTTCACATTCACAATGCATATTACAATTTTAATTGAAGGTCATCATAATAACGGGTTGATGTTTTTGTTCACTAAATGCGGACAGAAATACAAAATACATTTTCAATATTATTTAATACTTTTCTAAATTCTCTTTCTTCATGTAGGATATTCAATTATACATGAAAAGACCCCTCACCTAGGAAAACTCCCCTTAAACTGTTCAGATTTGTGCAAGTTTATTATGATTGATTAAGTGATAAATAATTAAAGAAAAAGCAAGGTTAGTAGGACAGTAATGCATACGGACCACTCAATCCATATGATGTTTTACCAACTTCAGCAAATGTAGGGTTATTAATAACTTAAAAGGAAATAAATAACTCACCGAAAAGTCCAGTCAAAACAAAAGCTTGGAATAAACTTAGATGATGTCTTATTGGATGAATTGTCAAACATAAACAAACTTGAAATCAAACTAAGATTTGATATCTTGTTTTGAAACAAAATTAACAATATGAAAAACAACACTGTAATCTTTGATAAAAAGAGCAATATTTTTATGCAAGGAATTAACAACAACAAAAGGAACAAAAATGAGAATTCAAAGGGGAGTTTTAAGAACGGCTTTAAGAAAAACTCATTTTATGTTAGAACTTGGAAACCTTTGCGAAATAAAAGTGAAAGTCACCTCAACTTCTGCACAAATCTGAACAGCTTTACAGCTCATCTTATCAAGGGGTGGGGTGACTGATCACCCCCCCGTGAACTTTCATCTGGTGGGCTAAAATGCCAAAAGCTTCCATACAAAGCTTCAAAGTAATAATTTTCTCACCCTTTCCGGTCATTTTAGCGAAACAAAATGTGGAGGTAGCACCTTCACCCAGGTTAGGGTATGCCGTCAAATTCAAAGGGTACGGGTGTGGTTTGTCACCCAAGAAAACTTTAGGGTACATTTTTTAAAAGTATTCTGCACAGAATGGCTCTAAAACGGTATGTTTATGTAAAACTAGTCAATTGCCATAATTTAGAGCTGAAAACCGCATGAAAATCCGATATTCCTTTTTAGCGCAAAATTTGATGTTCGCCTATTTTCTGTGGAAAAAATGCCAATTTGGCCGACTGGCGCACTTTATGACATCATTGTTACGCCATGCTAGGTATGTTGGTGCTTATTTTGGTTTCAATAGAAAGAAGAGGACAATAGCTATCCACTGATATTACAAACATAAGCATCAGGTGCTTTATAACAGAATTACCAGGGGTGATAACACCCCCCCGTAAACCGTGTTTCAAAAAAGACTTGGTAAGACAAGGTGCGTATTCTTGGATATCCTATATGAAGATACAATTTATTTAGATAATTTAAAAGGTATTTAGTGTTCTATCAGTATTTAGTGAACAGAAAACCCCAAAAAGTTATTATGATGACCTTCAATTAAAATATTATTGCAATTACGATAGGCATTGTGAATGTGAACACTACTGACAATCCTCAAATAATTACGAGGAGTTAAAGTAACTAATATTTAAATGTATTTTTGTTACACAATTGCTGATACATTTTCGTGTCATTATCTAGATTTGGGCGGCCATTTTGAAAAGCGCTCATATCGATAGCCTTCCTTTTTATCAATCACATGGTTTAATCAAATATGTGACCAAACTTAATTTAATTTTGGCAAAATCTGCTTCATATCATCGTTTGGTAAACTCGCAAATAATATTACATGGGAATTTGACGGCCATTTTGAAAAGCGCCCTCATTCTGGACCGTTTTAAAGATTATGTACTCTACATGTAGCTTCTTTTGGAATAACAAATCACAACTAATGCAAAAATTGGTCAAACGCCTCATAAATGTTTATTTAACCCATTATATACACTTTATGGATTTTGGACCTCTTATAGATTCTGTAATACAAACGTAGCTTCTTTATGAATAACACTAATCAAAACTAATGCAGAAAATGTTAAAACATACCTCATTGATACTTATTTAACCCACATACACACTTTATATGAGATTTGGCGGCCATTTTGAAAAAAGCGCCCTCACAGGAAAGTTCTCAGGATACAGCCTGTTTGCCTCAGATATCCTTGTTCCCCATGAAAAACTGGTCTAGAAAAAGCACATGAGAATTTCTCAGTCCTTCTCCAGGTGGCACCTCCCTCAATTTTAACCCGGACTACCTGAGGATTTTAAGGGACGAACTCTGGTCACGAACGCATGTGAACACAAAACGCGCAGCTTTATTTTGCAAGCGCTGGAGTGCCATGTCTCCTAGTCCTCGGTTCCGCCGCCGCTGTATAATATCCATTTATTAACTAACCATGTACAAGACAAACGCAAACCATAAAATAGATACCACATAGATACAATAGATGTTGACGCCTTTTTAATTCTCAGACTAAATTGTTTGTACAAAACGGCCAAGATGGCTGTATATTACTTCCACTGGCAGAAGATTGATATTCTGCACTTTTTTTTTTTTTTTTTTTTTTTTTTTTTTTTTTTTTTTTTTTTTTTTTTTTTTTTTTTTTTTTTTTTTTTTTTTTTTTTTTTTTTTTTTTTTTTTTTTTTTTTTTTTTTTTTTTTTTTTTTTTTTTTTTTCTTTTTAACTACAAATGTTCTGTCAATATCATTAGGTGCATTAAACTTTACTTTATAGAGCAAATTGATTCTACAATTGAGACATCAGAAAACGTTAGAGTGTGACATTTACACACGAAATCATTTCTCATTGCCTTTAAAGAGATACACTGATTCATATCCTCTTTTAAAAGCAGTCTTGCATTTTTATTTGATGGAAAAATGCACGTCCTTAACTTAGAACGCAATTGTCATAGATGCAGAAGCATTATTCTTTTACTTGATGAATAATACATTCAGATCCTTTGAAAGAATTATTTCTAGTGCGTTTACTTCATTTTTAAGCTACTATTCTACGCTCACAGATAAGTGGAATAACACTTTGTTAAAAAGATAAGTTTAAATGTCATGAACTCCTATTCTCGAGCGGTAAAGCGGTAATTCCTCCTTGATAACAAAGTAATCACACACTTGACGACTCCAAGTTAAAATATTCGCAAGTGCAGATTTATTAACAAATATCAGAAAATCTTGGCTATCTCCTTTGTCAATGCAAACTCCAGGTGTAGAATGATTATCTCACCTCAAGCTCATTTGTTATGAAAAATCCAAAATAAGACAAAAAATATCAACGGCGACACAATGTTGACAACTGATTTGGATTATTTACTTCACTAACTACCTCCTGTATTTATTTTACGAAATTTTATTGCGGGCAAATATGATTTTCCTTAAAAGTATATTTTTACACGTCTTTTTATGGAGGAAGGGCATAAAGAGGGCGCTATGACATACGAATCATTACCGTTGTACGCCTATATGGCAAGATTGCAGAATTAATAGCTCTTGCATGTCCCTACTTATATCAGTTGTCAAAATTGTGTCGCCACTGCTTAAAATTGTTCAAAAAGTAAAAAGACAATTTGCATGGGGTCAAACAGCTGTGAGCTAACTTCAAGCAAAGACCCTGTTCACTCTAAAATCACAGCTTATATACCCTTCCCTTAGAAGATTCTAGAATTCTCAAGATACCACTATAATTAGATAGTATCCTATACATATATGTGTTGTAATACTCGCCAATGGGATTTCCCACAGATTACATCACCCCAATAAATATAGACTTCTCTACACGTATGGATTATTCCAGCAAATTGTCAACTATTCTAAATATTTAAATTACTTTTTATAGACATTTCTTGTATTTAACTCTATCACTTGCATTATGTTCTATTAATTTCACAGATGATAAATTAAATAGCACACGGATGTGACAACATAGCAGAAAGCTCAACATAACATTTGAAAGCACATGCTGCAAAGAAACCATCCTCTGAAAGACCACAAGCAAAATTTCGAAGTAAACATTTGAGGAAAGATTTAACAATCATATCAAAGCGTTTACTTTATATTAAAAAGTACAAAAATTAAACTGAACTATATGGACACATCTGGTCATTGAAAAATACATGATATCTCATAGGTGACAAACCGATGTAAAAGGAGATATAGTCCACCCAGAGCCATAGTCCGGACTCCATAGACGACAATGGAATAAAGTGAAACTAATGTTGCGTGAAGAGTTAACTTAATCCAGTGCTCTTTTCTTCACCGTTGTAGGTGGACTATGGGTGCGGCGGACAATAAAAACTTCTACACTGGAATCTGATTGGAGGAGAAAATGGCTAAACTTGAAAACAAGAAACTTGATGCAAAAAATCGTTAAATAAACGATCAGAACTCTTAAGTAGGTGTCGTCATAACAACAGTAGAAGCCGTGGTAGAACGAAACAGCTTGAGTAGGCCATTCGCCTGACGACGCATGCATAAGGTGACGTTCAATACTGTGTAGCGAGTCAATGAATGTCAAGGCTCTTCTAATATATTATAGAGCACTCTGCACAGAAGTGAAAATGAGTTATGTATTATGCAAAAGTACGTAATTTACGCATAATTTGATATATTTCAACTGACAGTCTCAATTTATTGCAAAGTTATTAGGCTTAATAGGTCTAAATTTGTGTAGATACGACTTTGTTACACTCAAAATTGAATTTCTGTTGAGTGCAATAAAGTCGTAACTAGTAGATACGACTGTTGCACTGAACGCAAAAATCATGTGTGTAGTTACGGTATCTTAACATCGACTAGTGGGAAAACTAAAGCATTTGACCTATATGCATGATTCTAGCTGAATCTATGACGAAGCGATACTCAATTCAATGCACGCGAGAAACAAGTAAATGATACAAACCGAGAGAACTATTAGACAAATATTATAGATAATATTTGCATAATATATTAAATATACATTTTCATTCTGTGTAATAATAATTTCCATTCTAAGACTTCACTACTATATAAATATTCATGATTTTATAAAGTTGATATAAAAGTTGAATCTTTAACTGCATCGATTTATTTCGATCGCAACAAAAGTAGTTGGCACTCTCTTTTGTATATGGTTATTGAGATAAATGACGAACAAGGTCAATCCCATTGACCTCTATTGATCCCTGAATTTTGGAAATATGTTTGACAGTGCAAAATATTTTTGTTGCAGTCTTTGAAGAAAGATGAACAATTTGAGCCCAATTTTCGAGCCCAAGCTCTAGTGATGACCTTTGACATTTGATGATTTTTGTCTTATAGTGCGTCAGCCGGGCATGTTGGTCGATATCACCTGGGGGAAGAGGCATTTATACCAGGGCTACCACATTCTATGACATGCACGAAAATATATGATGGCCATTCTGAAGGGTAGCTTAAGCGAAATAGGTGGTCACAAAAGGTTATGCAAGGGTCAATTTTGAAAAGTGGTCTAATTTGGTTGAAATGCACACCAAATTGTTAGTATGGTCACAAGGTTTAAAAAATCTATAGTTTGTGCTATCTCCGACTTATACTTATTCCTGCCGTAAGAGGTATTTAAAAGGGACCCCTGCGGGTTCGGGGTTAAGAATTGACCCGATATAGCCCTGCATGTCGTAAGAGGCGACTTAAAGGCACAACTCGTCAATTTTCCAACATGATCCGGTTGTACACAGGGTTCGGACCTGATCATTTATTGCATATCCGCCATTTTGGATTTTTGACCAATATTCCTATCTTTTGTGGATTTCGAAACCAAAGACAAATTTTCCTTCCATTTTTAAAGTCTTAAATTAATCCTTATCCAATTATCTTTCATATAAAACATGTGAATGGCTTGTCTTCCACTTAATTTCTTCTGATGACTATTTTTATGAACACCTGAAAAACAATAGCTTCACGGCCACCATCTTGGATTTTCAGCCAAATTTCCATTAATTTGCAAGTTTTGCTGCATTTTGAACCATGGACGAATTTGTTCTTCAAATTTTTCAGCCCACAACTAATTCTATGACAATTATCTTTCATGTAATACAAGTTCAATGCTTGTCTTCAACTTAATTATAATTTTTTGAATAAATGATCGAACCGTCTATGTACACAAAACCCTGTGTGTAGGGCTTGTAATATTTCTCACATATAATATTGAATCCAGTGTAGTTGATAAGTATAAGATGTAGAAGTTAACAAGCATAGTTGATAAGTATAATGTTTTATGTTTAAGGTCATTTGAATTTTTTTGTCAATTAAGATAAGGCCATCCATAAATCCTGTATTAGATTTGCCTAAATATTTCAATAATGTAATTTGTTTTTTTGGCTTTAACAATCTTGGCTATTTCATAGGGATTAAGTGTTTGTATATATGTTCTGATGATGTAGAAAGATGATGTAGTTGTTTTAATTGTGGTTGTGATTGGCAGTAAGTTGTTTTTGCTCAATCTGAAATTGGTCATTCTTGTTTGATGCATGGAGGGGTGATAAACTATATATAAGTTATCAGTGTATGATGTGTATCTTTTGTAATTATAAACTAATTCATCCGTATATCTCTTGTAGTTGTGCTTTTACTGTAGACATGCGTTTTCTGCGTGTGTCATTGTTTATTGTTCTACATGTGAAATAAGTTTTTATCAACAAAGGCTATCCAAAAGGCCTGTATAGATTTGCCAAAATATTTAAAATAAAATCTATTTTGTTATTGATCTATTTTAATGTATCTTGGCTATTTCAAACAGTAAGAGTTTGTATGTTATAAGAAAATGATTTCTAATGTTTGTCTTGTAAAGTATTTGATTTATAAGTAACCAAAGTGATACAATATGACACAATTGTGTTGAAATGTCGTTAAATTCTATTACCTCACATTACCTTACTGACGTATGGAGTTATAAGCTGAATCCGTTATTATAGGTCAAAGGTCAAATTTAGCTTCTACAGGTGTAAATGGTCTCAGATTGTTTGTAATGTTATCATAATTAAAATAAGAAATAGTTTAGACCATCTGCAATGTGTAATTACCAAATTACATCATTAGTACTACCCCCATCTACCCCTACGGGATGGGGTTAATTTTGAGGTGTAACTTGGTAACTATACATTATACATTGTCCAAACTATACCTTATTTTACTTATGATTACATTACAAACAATATGAGACCATTTTCATTGAAACTGAAGAGTTTTTTTAATATATATTTAATCCCTGTAAAAGCTAAATTTAACATTTGACCAATAATAGCGGTTTCCAGCTTATAACTACATAAGTATAAGTCAACAGGTATAAGTCAGAGATAGCACAAACTATTTTTTAAAATTCTTGTGACCATACCAACAATTGCATTTCAACAATATGCATTTCAACAAAATTGGACCACTTTTCAATTTTGACCCCTGTATAGTCTTTTGCGACCCCCTATCTTGCTTAAGCTATCGCTTCAGAATGGGCATCATACATATTTGTGTACGTCATAGTGTTAGGAACCCCTGCTATCAGTGCCTTTTTGCCCCCCCCCCCCCAATGCAGTGATACCAATAAAGCTACGTTGGATGCGTTGTAGGTAGTACAAACGAAGAAAAAAGTAAACCATACAAATTAATACACATATGAAAAGTGCATTTCGTTAGGTTTCCGACACCGAAAAAATGTTTTCAAAAGGACACATACAGACTGCCCCCCCAAAAAATATACAATCAAATATGATTTTTTTTGCCTAAAACTTAAGTTCATCTCAACTGGACGTTAACTGATTCTTTTTCAAAGATGTTCCAGCGTTCATAAGAATTTTAGTTGGTGTAATTTTGGGGGTGTGGTTCAGGAGTTAATAATAATAATAATAATAATAACCCGGTTTTTATATAGCGCTTTATCACTGTAACAGTCTCCAAGCGCTGTTGCCTATTATTATTACGCCGTCATTAGGAAATCGTCACAATCATTTCGCTTCATCTAGGTGGCTGCCGGCCAGGCGCACATCCCTATCAGCACTTAGATTGTAATATCCCCCATAACATGACAGCTCCCCAGATTTCGTTTGGGTTGGCGAGGCAATTGAGATTAAGTATCTTGCCCAGGGACACAAACACGTTGGCCACGGCGGGGCTCGAACTCGCGCTCTACTGATCACGAGTCCTGCCTTTTTCCACTAGACCACACGCGCTCTCAGTTATGGCCAATTATCTGAGACACTTGAAAAATCTGTTGGTCAAGTTTCGGCTATCCCGATATCAACACAGTTGCCATTGAAAATCAACTTCAAGCCATTCTTTATTGAAAATAAAAAAACAATAGGTATATAAAGTGCTACTTATTGTGATTTACTATAATTTATAACTTTATACTGGCACAATTGCCATTATAATACACGTAGCATTGGGAAATTCAATTCCAAACAGTCTTGCTGTCTCAGCCTTACTCCAGGTTTCAGCAGAAGGTAGATATGATCGAACCATACAAACACTCTCGTTGAAAGTAAACTCAGGCCTTTGAACACCAACGATCCTTTCCTTTATTGTTCTTTGTTTAACACTGGTTTTTTCATTATGTTCCTTCCTGGCATCTTGGAGGTAGTGGGGAATAGGAGAAGAGTAAATTTGCCCTCCACATTAGAGCTTTGTCCGCACATTTGTCCCCCAACAGAGACTTGTGGCTGTTTCATTAGTTTCAGCAGTAAAATTCCCAAAAATTTACATGGATTTCATGATTATTGTCGCCCTGAGAGTGAATTCCCCAAAACATAATCTCTGGTGCTTTCACTGTTTGAAAAATAATATATTCATTAGTTCAATGCATGATCCATTCACTCTGATCTGTACAATATTCTTTTGTTCGAAAACGGCTTCATCCCACAATGATGCTACAAACCTTATACCTTTAGTTTCTTTAACCTTCAAGTGAAACTGCCCCAAGTGGTATTTTATCCGTTGTGTTCATGACAATATCTCCGGTTAGGGTGCATTAAAAAAAATGCGGATTAAGCTTAGGAACTGGTCTAACAAATAAAGTCAAAATATCTCATAGAAACGAACAGTTTATATTTTTTTATAATTTTTAGTTTGATTGTATAGTTTTTATTGGGACAATCTTTATTGACCTAGTTATCATGGTTATGGCCGGTTGAAAATTTGTACCACTTTTTCATTTTATTCACGGATTGTTATTGTTACTGTTGAGTTGTCTTTAGACAATGCACATTCTCCAAGCACATTCTTTTGTTTATGGTTTCTTTAGTTCTTCCGACAAAGGTAAGCTCTGATATTGAAAAGGTTAGTTTCAATTATTAAAAATTCCAAGATTGTACGTCATTCTTTTTTACTGCGCTGCTCTGCCCTCCACTTTTTTCAAGCGCGTGTTCCCCATTTTACATGCAAATTAAAGACACTATCGGTGATTTGCTATATCCTACAAGTAATGGTTTTAGTCATTAACTGTCCGTACAAACACTAACTACAACACGTAATTGAATGGAGATTGATATCTTTGCTGTTGTCTTCCTTTTCTAAAATAAGTAAATGCTGTTACCAACTGTTTCGCCAAAATAGCCTTTATAGGTAAACTTTATACTAAAGTGTGGGCCTGACGTTTCGATTCTAGCAGGATCTTCATCAAAGGCAAACCTTTTTTTGCCTTTGATGAAGATCCTGCTAGGATCGAAACGTCAGGCCCACACTCTAGTATACTTTCATTTGGAAAAAATAACTTAAGAGAATTTTATAGACTTATCCTTCACTTTTAAGCTATTTCTGCAAATTATAAATATTTTGACTCTCTCGGGTGAATCCCTGTTAGTATGGCGTCATAATTCAAACAGGGAAATCAATCAATTCAACCATTTATGTTCCTTTTATCATTCATATTCAACATGTTAAAACAGTGACAAAAATGTAGCATTATAGCAATATTCAAGATGGCCATCAGAATCCAATATCTAGACGTATAAATCCCTCATGGAAAGATAAATACTTATTTTCTCTAAATAACCTGTACTATGATATCTTCGACAAAACGCTGGTTATATCCAAAGATAAGTACATTGTGAGAGATAGAAATCAGACAAATGCATTTTCTCTTCCTTCTTTAAAAGGTAAGCAATCCATTCACAAATGGAATAGAGTAAATTTCCTTCCATTACAAATATTTTTGATAAAGTAATATTCACTTAGAAACCTCGCGGTCTATGCATATTATATTACATTTTAACAAACCCCTAACTCGCGTAAAATGATACTATAATGGAAGATGATACATGTATATGGAAGTACTTGGTGGACTGTTACTTTTGCTGGAAGATAACCTTTATCCATTTCATGATAACAAACGTCTTCTTTATATATCTTCCCCTGATATTTCTCTACTTCTCTCTATAATATATTTATATGTATCTATTTTACAGTGTTCTATATAATTAAATAAACGTAATCTCTGTAGGTTTAAGTTTTATTCAGGTGCTTTTTTCTTTTGTATTTTCATTTTCTGGCAACTATCAATTAAAGTAATAGAAATAAAACATTTTATTTTAAGAAAATCAAACCTAGGCAAGCAGCCAACCTACTATAGACAAAGCAAGGACTAACCAAGCACAGCGAAAACTTTCATAATAAAATGTAAAAATTGCTCACGGATCTCTGTTTTTTTATAAACGATAGTTACACAACAGTACCTGTGTATGTAGATGAGTGAAGCAATCGGCGGACATCTTGGTATATCCAATACAATGCATTCTAGAGATACCTGTTTCAAAGAAGTTGTATCTCGGGTGCCGTTTTTTAGGTACATGAATTAAGAGAGCCATGTCTTGTCCAACGTTTCCCAAAATTTTACCTCATGATATATGTTTTTTACTACCACACTCTAATGTGATAGTTAAATATTTGTAGACCAGTATTATTTATTATAGTAGCTTAATAAATTTAAGGAGACCTCTTGCATATTTCCATGGGTTGATGTCGATATGGGGTTCAATCCCTGGCCATGCGGAGACTAGGACTTTGTTGCCATTAAAAACATATTGTGTCCATGGTACGGTACAGAGTCTGCTTACTTGAAACTGAATGGATTCAGTTTCTACAATGGAATCGGTTTCTTATAAAGAATGAATTATACCATTTATTGGCTGGGATGTCAAATCCGTTTTTGACTAATCTTTAAAAAGGTTGGTCCATTTTGATGGCCACATAAACTTAGTTTGTTAGTTTTTGCCATTATATCAGAAACATTATTCTCCAATGCTGGAAAAGGAATGATATTTTGCAGTGTCAAAGGTAAGCTATGGTCAAAGACACAGTGGGGGGGGGAGAGCATTTGATGAAATAATTGCTGGTGTTTGCATCCGGAATACTTCAATTGAAACATCCAAGCTATCTTAGATGTGAGAAGATGTCATTTTAGGTTACATTTATTTACAGCTAAATACATAATACATTAGTACCATAAACTTCGTTTTACCTGTGGCCATTAAATAATTCCTCTTACCTCTCACGGTGAAAGGACAAACCTAAAACGTGTTAATGAGGTCTCACTTATTTTGAATCACTATAGCATTCTACGGTTTTAATCCCCACTCAAAATGGCCCTCTCAATAGGCAAGGGATGCTGTAGGTCAAGATAGTCACATTTCATTGTATACAAGCATCACCCTGTTGTTTGATTCCAGGAACTCAAGTTGTACATGTGATCTATTAATACTCTTGGTATTTCCATCTTAGGTCAAGGGAGACTTTAATGTAAATCCCATTGTGCATTGTATTGCATAGGTCACAGCAATCGATCTTGTGTGTGCGCGTGGCTATTCCCTCACAACCCCTTCATCCCGTGAAAAATCTAACACACTGGCAATGCAAGAGTTTGTGATGTATATGTGTGTCTTCCCACGTGGGCATTTTCTTCCAATACAATTTTTGCACTGGTTGTGACATGAGTTTATAGTGAAAAAGGACTTAAATTGGGATGATTTCTGTTCATTCCTGTACTTTTGGTGACTAAAACCTGTGACAACCAGTGCAATAATGTATTGGAAGATATGCAATGGGCGGGAAGACCACTCTACCTCCTCTTATGCCATGCAAACCGACATAAAAGAATTGTGTGTGTTTGTGTAATGCTGCTTATTCACGAATTTCTCACTGTTACATATAACTGATCGACTACGATTTTGTTCATTTTCAATGAACTTTGTAATGTGCATTGTATTACATCATCTAATCCATATTTGATAACACAGCTCCGTTGAAACAACTATTCCAAATTTGCTGCTTAATTTGTACATTAGGTTAATTTAACCGGCTATGGCTGCTAGTGTGTTGGAAAATATTATGTTGGTTGTATAGAAGTAACAGAACCATTGTGCTCATCTTACTTGCCTTCATAAGAGTACTAACCAAAACAATGTCAAGATTTCTTGTTGGCCACACGTTGGTTTAACCTATGCCAACAAATACTAACCACACCACTATCCACTCTTTATTTCGTCATCTTAGTATTACAGCTTCTAATTAACAGTTTGCGTGATGTGGCAGGTAATTTGTATTGTAGATACTATAAAATGATATTATAAATGATATATTGTTTGTTATGGTTTTCTTCTTCCTTCTTTCTTTCAGAGCTCAATTGATCACTTCCGTAAAACATTCCTTGGTTTTTCCCTTTCTCTTTTTTACTGGACTTCAAAACACCCGTTTTCAAAATTAATTATGCACAAGAGCTTATCGCTTACACCCCGCCCAACACTCACAATACGCAAAAAATGGGCATTCAGAACATGCACTCTTCCACCAAATATCTCTTTTTTATTATCTTTGAAGCCATTTTACAACTATTTTTGTATAATTCTATAAACTATTCTGTCATAAAATATAATAATAATTATATTGGATTGATTTTTGTTTCCGGTTGATAACATAAAATTATGCCCTCGAGGACACACATCGCCCGATATTTTGATTCTAGGCTCGGTAGAACTATTTAAGTAACGATTTCAGTAATACTGAGGTGATAGAATATTTTTCATTGGTTTCATCTTTGAAGTGTGTTCGGGGGTTTTTTTTTTAGGAGCTTCTCCGTCTTCTGTTCGTTTAATATTCCCAATGGATACCATCTTTACAATTATATTCTTCTGTGCAGGTATTAATGCCTAGGTTCTATGCTCTTTCTTTGACGTCCCCTGACAATGTTCTTATTCACTACTCTTCCTGCAACTAATAGATATTGTTTTAGCAAACTTTAAGTTTGATTGGGTGTATCACATTACTAACATTTGTGTTATATAGCCTCCATTTTGTGATTGAAATAGTATTTTATGTTAGTTTCTCAATTTTATTTGAGATAAGATTTCTCACGGGAAAAGTACTTTTGTTTTACGATAAAGAGAGAAAGGGGAATACCCCTAGTTTGTTTTTGCTTAGTGCACTGTTAGGGTTGCACAATAGGGGAAGTGAGGAATTCCCCAAGAGTCAACTTAGAAACTGGTTAACTTGTTTATGCTTTTAAGATCAAACTTGCATGATCTGGGGGATAACCCCATAAAGTTATATATGGGAAGTGATGTAATTCAGATGATATAATTTATGTGAATTCCAATCGGTCAGCTAGTGCAAAGGTTATGTTTATGCATGATGCTGTGGTAATGTCTATTTTAAGACTTGTGAACTTTGTGAAGTCAGTATAAAATGGAGATTGAGTAAGGACTCTCTGCCAGCATCCACTAGTAACAAGTAGCTAGAAGTCATAGCTAGTTTTACTCTGCATTGAGGAGCAGACCTGTAAAGTACCTAGTGCCAGGATTTATAATTCCATGTCAGCAGAATCGCTGTAATTATTCTACTGTCGTCTTTGAAGCCAAAAGTGCTGGGAATCAAAATAGGATTCCAAATTGTGGACAGATAGAAATCGTGGTGATTATCCTGGACTGATATACTGTGGAATACTAGTGTCGTCGAGGGACTTATTTAACCTTGTCGTCTTGAACTGCTGGACAAAAGTTATCTTCAGGACTGAGAAGATTCTTATGGAATATACCATGGATATTTGTGACTTTGCATGCTGTCATTTTGGAGTCTTCGCTGTGAGGACATATCGTTGAACTGCAACGCTTCTTGTGGACATTAGTGGACATTCTTGGGGAACAATAGATCCAAACAACGTTTAGGTAATTTTGATATATGTAATGTTGTCTTGGACATAAAACATTTTTGAACCTTTCCAATTAAAAATCATTAAATCTGTTATATTATATGAAATTCAGATCACTTGTGCTCAAGGCTCATTTATTTGTGTTTGAAAGGTATTTCTGACCTTAGACGTCCACGAGACGTCATAACACAGTTCCTTCGAAATCATAGAGAGTTTATCATGATGATATACTACATGATGGTGTTGAAGATGGCGGGAGAAAGAGTGAGCATCCTTCCTTGACTGACACCTAAACAGAATAACTGATGTCATATCTTAGCAGAACTTTTATGATGACTGTACTTATCTCTTTAGTTGCATACATTAATTATTTCCTCATCAAAACCCTTTTGAAGTAGGTCAAGTTACGGAAGAGTGGCTTCAAATCTGGACGAATCGTCTCACCTCTCACTCATCACTAAAGTTGAATAATGTTCTAAGCCCCTTTTTTCAGACGTTCAGAAATTGTAAAAAAATTTAAACCTTATTACAACCCATTCATCAAAAATATATATACTTCATCATAGAGGTGTTACCTCTCAATGTAAGATTATCATGCATTAAAAATGGTTTAATATGCAATTTCTTTGCATACGGTTGATATCTGATGCATGACTGGTAATCGATTAATATACTAATTCATTCTGTGAATTACGAGGGGGATCAAAAAGTAATGCCTCCATAGTCACCAAATCTCTATCAATCTTTCGATGCATTTACGCCACCGTTGAATCCAAGCATCAAATCCGGTTTGGAAATACTCTGGAGCTTGCTTCCTGGCCCATGACTTAAGAGATGACTTGACTTCATCCAAGTCTTCAAATAGGTAACCACAGAGACTTTCTTTCATTGGCCCAAACAGATAGAAATCTGAAGGTGCTAAGTCAGGACTGTATGGTGGATGAGGTATCAGAGACCACCCCATTTTGGCTATTGCTTGGGTTGTGAAAAGTGACGTTGTGTGGCCTTGCATTATCGTGATGGAGCTGTATGGAATGAATGTCTTTAAGTGGTCTCTTCTTCCTGATGGCTTCCCTCAGCTTGCGAAGTGTAGTTACGTATCTTTCACTGTTGACTGTATTACCCTCAGGCAAGTCTGTGAGAATAACACTGTAGCCATCACCTTCTGAGTCGATCTGGCAGCCTTGAATTTCCTGGGACGTGGTAAAAAGCTATGGCGCCATTGCTTGGATTGAACATTACTTTCTGTGTCATACAGGTATGCCAATGTCTCATCTCCAGTAACCACATTTTGGAAGACATCTTGTCCCTCAGCTTCAAATGCATCCAGGAGCTCTTGGCACACCTCTACCCGCTTCTGATTATTGTCCGCTGTCAACTGCTTGGGTACCCATTTAGCACAAACTTTTGAATATTCCAAGTCAAATCAGTTGTTAAGTTATGGAATAGGGAAGGTTATGTTTAGTGGCTAAAATTAAGCGCCAGAGTATTTCCAAACTGGATTTGATGCTTGGGTTCAACGGTGGCGTAAATGCATCGAAAGACATGGTGACTATGTTGAACAGTAGTTCCATGTAGAAGAGTCCTCGGGCTATAATCTGTGTAAATTTGGTGTTCATCGGATCATTGATAGAGATTTGGTGACTATGGAGGCATTACTTTTTGATCCCCCCTCGTACAATAAAGAGGCACTGATGACTTGGGGACTAGGGTAGGCGTTTTATTTAGCGCATTTTGAGTGTTTCTTCAATTTCTAGTGTGTTTCTTTATATTGTATTGTTAGAAATTTAATTAAAATACTTTTTATGGATCAGTCAAAGCAATAGCTATGTAGCTTTAAATAAAACGTAACCTATGCTGAAGTCAAAAACAGCTATTCTATGAGATGTTTCAGCATTAGCTTCTTCAGCCCATTGCCTGTTAATATATCAATAACCTAAATGCTGCTTTGGTATTCATTGACTTTAAAAAAACATTTGATACCATCCACCGTGGCAAAATGCTTGACATATTGAGAGCTTATGGAGTCACAGAAAGACTAGTGGCTGCTACAGGACACATGTACCAACACACTGTAGCCCATGTCACCTCACCTGATGGTGTCACCAAAGACTTTGTCATCCAAGCGGGTGGGGGTTCTTAAGGGCTGCAAGGGGATACTTTAGGCACCATTTCTCTTCATAGTAGTGTTGGATTGTGTACTGAGGAAGGCACTAGAAAGCAAAGAAGAGTGTCTTGGCTTCACACTTACACCCAGATAGAGTAGAAGATTGGGACCACAAACAATAACAGACCTAGATTTTGCAGATACCATAGCCCTCCTAGCTGACTGTCTCACAGATGCAGAAGAACTACTTCACCTAGTTGAAACTGCTGCACTAAAAGTGGGCCTAGGAATGAATGCCAAGAAGACCAAGGCAATGATATTCAAAGAAGCTCCTTTCCCAATAGCAACCCTTGATGGAACCAGCCTTGAAATTGTCAATGATTCAAAAACCTTGGAGCCTGGATTGCAAGTAGCGAACAAGATTTTGGCATAATGGAGGCACTAGCTTGGAAAGCATGCAACAGTATGCGCAAAGTCCGGAAAAGCGAGCTGCCAAGGTACCTGAAGGTCAGACTATTCAACACCACAGTTGAATCAGTCCTGACATATTGTGCCTAAACTTGGACACTAACATCAAAAATAAAGAAGGCCCTGAATGGCTGCTATACCCTTCTATTAAGGAGAACTCTCAACATTCCATGGCAATCTCATACTACCAATAAAGATCTGTATGGAGACTTACTACCTATCTCAGAAAGACTCAGGATGAAAAGGCTAAAATTTGCCGGTCACTTTGCAATGAAGCAGCATACAAAGTCCTTTTGTGGCAGCCCAAACACGGGAAGAGACACAGAGGTCCTCCTAGAAAAGACAACGTAAAATTACTTCAAGAAGACACTGGACTTGATAGGCAAGACCTGAAGAACTGCATAATGACCGACTAGTTTGGAAGGCCATCATGGGAGTCCCACCCTGCGGGTCGCCATAAGCAAGCAAGTAAGCATGACCCCCATAGCGTGAACACTTTCAGAGAATCATTAGATGAAGCGTTTTGTGTTGGTAATTTTGCTTGATACAATCAATAAACGGGAAAGACATTATTCGCCGTTATCTTGATTATACCATCATTAGAGGTAACTTTCATTGAGTTTATTGATGTGATCTGTGTGTAAGTTTTAATCAATCTTAATGAACAAACATTAATATTAATGTATCAGAGGACAATTTCTTTGAAACGTGGTACTCATGATTTACGTTTTGAATGTTTTTGTAGATTCCCTGTAGGATCTAAAACACCCACGCTTGAAGTTTGATTAACCTATGAAATACAGATGTACCTTGTTTTCGAAATGTGACGCTGATTCAACTTTGGTGAAGTTTACATTGACTATGCAAAAGTATAATATACGTTCGCCCAGCTTTCACATGCAAGTTTGGTTCAGCCGGAGAAAATGAGAAAGAGGAGCTAGCTCAATTTTGTAATTCGAGTTCTACGTGAAATACATTATGAATGATTGAAATGTACTTAAACTGCAGTGGGTAGATCAACACACTCTGCTTCACTTTAGATAACCTAACGGTTGCGAGCACAAGAAGTTCACCGTTAAAGGCGGATGCCCCGATTTAAGTCTATAATTTTTCATCTTGATGAATGGCCTTCACCTCAAAAACCCCATCTGTAGTTTCGCGCCGATATTTCAACCCATTTTGAAGTGAGAGCTAAAAACGTGATTTCGTAATCCCTATAGAGTACTGTGTAAAATTAACATTGGTCGACCATAATGGGGCATATTTTCGCTCATAACATCCAAACCAAACATCCTTTAGCCCTAAGATTTCACAGGGTAAATGGAAAAAAATAGTAGCTTTCTTCTGATACCAAAATTGTGACCACTTCCGGTAAAATCTGGGTCGCTGGGGACGAGGCTATTAGCGATCGGACCATGGACCTTTAAGAAAATACCCACACATTTTCATATTGATCTTAGTTCTGCCGAATTTGAGTTTCATTAGAACTATTTCTTCTGAATTAGTTTGACCATGGACGTAATAGAGGAAGGACCAACAACACACTAGTTTCAAAGACCCTATCACGTTGCCGTCCTTTGTTATTAAATCCCATTTACCGGCTTAGGATAATGCGATAATCACCCTCTCAGCAGGAGGGCTGACTGGCCTTCGCTTGAATTTTCTTTATTGAACATCCAATTCCTATAAATTTGGTACCTACAGTATAGCTTAGAATTTATTAACTTTACTCTTTCCATTGGTATCAAAATATGTAGAAACTAACGATGACGTCACTATGACGTTATAAGGTAATAAAGTTTTAAAATACTGCATATAGGAAGCAACATTGATATTTTGCAAATTTACTGGCTCAAAAATAATATTGTAACACTTAAACATTTTCCATCATGTATCGACATTATGACGTCATTATGACATGTTAGTATGTTGGTACTCATTTTGGTATCAAAGGAAAGAGGAGGACCTGCTATATATTGCAACTAAAATCAAATGTCTGTGTTATTCCTGTGTCGTACTAGGCGTGTTGGTATTTCCCTCCTGAAGGGGGGGGGGCAGTGGCGTAAATTTCTTTTTGACATTGGGGGATTGGGTTGATGAAAATTTATGGATGAAATGGGGTTTGCTGAAAAGATCCACTACTAGCACATGTGCGCGCGAAGCGCGATAACAAGTTTTACCATTTAGAAGCTAAAATCAGTAAATATAATTGTAATTTGAAAAATGGCGCGCAAGGCGCAGGAAATTAACCATTTTTTCAACTGTTATTGGTAAATATGAGGTTATTTTGGGTCAAAAAAAAACACGTTAATGTGGATCAACATCGGGGGGATGATCGTTTGACCACCCCCTCATCAAAATCTTGGGGGGATATATCCCCCATCCGCCCCCCGCTTTACCCTATGGGGGGGGGGTGATGCCACACCCTATCCATCACTTTGGATCAACTCCTTACCTTATCCTATACCCGTAGGTTTTTAATGGGGGGGGGCATGAACGGACATAAATGTCAATTGGTATTAACCATTACTCATTGACACCGGGTTTTGGTTGGGCGAAAAGAATAGAAGAGAGTCGGTACCAACCCCCCCCTTTCGGAAGACGAGGTTAATTAATGTAGAATTTATAACATTTAATTAGTATAAAGTATGACTTATCACATTCATCTTTCAGATGAAACTGACATTGGAATCCGTTCGACATGGTATCGGCCACAACAGCCACCGCGGTAACAAATTCAACATACCCGGAAGTTAAATATCCAATTGTTGTGGGTTTTCGCTATTATGTACTGTTACATGTGTTGGGCGCGCTTGGGCACCAGTTTCAGAAGTTATAGCATTGTCCAAGTACATTGAATTTTCATCACACCGTTTCTCCAAGAGTCGGAAGTAGTCGTAACCATTTTTCATATTATTCACAAATTCTCCTCTATTTGGGGACAAAAAGATGAAATGAATGGTACTGTGCATTGTCCAAAAACCCCTCAGTCAGGGGTCACAACATTCGGTCAAATTACAAAGTTTTTGTGAAATGTTTTTGTTCCTGTGGACACTGAATCGACCGCGGCAAAGAGCAATAGTCCCAAATGGTCTCGGTGTAATGCACATGATAACACATCGAGTGCCTGGCTTTGTCGAGATGAATGGGTAATCGAATTTAGGTAATTGGTGGTTTCCGCGTTGGTTGTCCTTCTCTCTATTATTTATGTCCATGGTTTGACCGAAAAAAGGACCGTGCATTTTCCCCCTATAAACTTCGAAGTATTGATCTTATAGAAACGAGGAGGGAAATAGCTGATCATGTTTCAATGCCTCATCAGAACGTGGCAGACTAAACTGCAGGACTCATAACAGAATCCATGAAGACGTATTGGCTTCAACCCCTGTCCGTACTTAAAATTATGACAACTTGAATAGGATCGCGTCACGATGCAATTACTGGATGATTATGTCCCCCTTCCTTTTTCCAGGGATGGGGTTGTTTGCTTCTGCTTAATAGGCTGGGAAATATATGATTGCCCCGGAAAAAATTGCATAGAATTTTTTTTCACCACAAGGCATTTCTATAAGGTCCCCAGAATGACATACTAAAGTCAAAAACAATCCAAGTGGTGGAAGTACGCTTAATTTCCATAAATCCAAACATGGCCGCCAATTTCCTATGTTTTTAAGTCCTTTTGTGAATAGCTAGTCCTAAAATTCTGTTGCAGCCAATAAATGGAATATTTTTACCGTTAATAAGTATATTATATGCTTTATTACGTTATATAAAAAATATGTAACCTGATTAATGGAATCATAACTCTAATTTGCAATAAATTCAAAATGGCCGCCAATTTTCAGATTGTTATAATTTTTCCTGTATTTCTTATACTTTGCAGTACATAATTTATTTATATTAAAGGTGTATATATATTCCAATGTTTATAGAGAGAAGCTAGTCCTTGCTTGTATAAAACCCAAATGGCGTCAAATTTCTACAGTTTGTTTACCTTTATATTGTTCAAACTTTGTGGGAAAAAAAAAAAATGTGACATGTGAACCACACAACTTCGTGATGGAGTTTTTTTTAATATATATTCCGTATAATCTATTTTTCCATACTGAATATCTCGGTAACTTGTGTAAGATTCAGTGTTTGCATACACCCATGTGGCTGCAAAAATTGGCACTGCACATAAAATAATGATAAAAAAGTTATGTTCTGGTGATTGAATGATTATTCTCACACCACCACCTGTTGTTTGATAGCAAGGGTCCACCTGCCTTCTACTTCAAGCACTCATTGGCGTTTACCTCTCCCGACTTGTCAACAGTCACCGAGGACATCCGATCCCGCGGCTACAGAAGGATCCTTCCCTAGAGTTCGCAGATCAGGCCACTGTCTTGTCTTGGTTATCAGTGACATCATGTAACATTCCGGTCTTTCCAAAACGAGATGGAAATCAGGAAAAGCCAAGAGGCACACGTTCAAACAACCTCATTAGAGAAATAGTGAATTGTCTTAAGATCCAACTGGGCTTCTTCAGTCTTCTAACATCAGCGACACACATTCTGACTTATGCTTCTTGCTCCACCAAGCAGCTAGACATTCCATTCCAAGAGGCAGACCCCCCCACCCCCGTTGGGACCAAGGAAATGCGGACGAGGGGAGATATCCCAATATCACCTTAACCCACTCAAGGTGCAAGGCATGCAACACCTTCAAGCAATGCTCACCGGTTGTGCTGTCCAGGTAAGCAGTGTACTGTCATCTGCAAATGCACGTCTCAGTACTTGTCACTAATGGAAAGTGGCAAGACCCCACAGGCAAATGCCCACGCTCGTGGGCTGTTAACAAGAGATTAAAAAGCTTCTACAAACCTCTCCACCGTAGAGTCCCATACTCCCACGTCTTAACCATTCACCTATGATGGATCACAGAAGCATCAAAGTTTTCAAGAAAAAATGGGAAAGCTCCTGCAATGACATGCATCCATACAGAATTCTGGAAGCATATGGCACCTGAAGCTGCGTGGTGGCTCTAACTCTTTCTCTCTACTTCTATGGGAGCACCAACAAATCCCTTAGGTGGAGACTTCCAAAGATAAGTGTAATCCTGCAGCCCAAGGAACCAAGAAGTAGCCAAGAGTTACAGACCCAGCTCGCCGCCTATTTCAACACGATAAGTGCTCGGAGACTGTTACTCAGTATAGGATCAATGATACGATACGGTCAAGCCAAATCTACCACTCACCCAAATTGGTTTCAAAGAGGAGGAAAATCACAAAAGCAGATCAGATAGCAAGGCTTGCCAATGATATCGAGACAGCCTTAAAGAAAAAGCCAAAAGTTTGGACAGTCTTTCATAGATCTATTGCTGCCTATGATACAGTCTGACATGGCGGTCTCTACCTTCAGCATATCAAAATTTCCATGATTTCAAGTTGTCTAGTTCAAAATACTGCTCATCCCGGATCTTTCGTCCTGGGGACATCAAATGGGGCATGCCATAGAAAGCCTAAACTTTTGGAATGGTGTCCCACAAGGTTAAATGTCCTGGCACCCAGTCTCTTCAAACATTTGTGCTCAGATATTGCCGAAGGAGTTCCTTGCGTCCTCCACGGCAGACGATAGGTAATTGGATTGCGCTGCGATCCTGGAGGCCTTGGTGCTTCTAAGGCCCAAAGACCATATCACTGTTAGGGCAATTCTTCACGATGGCACTTGAAACTCAGCAAACCCAAGACTGCAGGCTCTATTTTCCACCTTGCAAACCAATGCAATTAAATAGATATTAAAATCACTCTAGATGGAGAGAAAACTGTTACGCGATCCAACACCAAAGAACCTTGGCGCATAAGTGACCGCCTCCCTACATTCCTCAACACACCAAGACAGTCACTGCCAAGACTCAGTCTCGTGTCATCTCCTCAGAAGGCTCGCAGGGGCTGGAGGGGGTGCATCCTTTGACAACTTACTAACATAAAACTGTTGCTGTGGCATACTCAACTGCTGAGTACATCGCACCAGTATGGTGTCACAGTGTACATTCACACAAGATTGTGTTCATTTGAAGATGCAATGAGACTTGTTAGCGGTTGCTTTTGGCGACGACTGGAGATAACTCAATCTCTGGTCGGGCATAGCTCTGCAAAACCTTGGAGGATCCTGTCAGACGATCAGGTCGCCATGAAGTGTGACGAACCTGGTCACATATTCCCCCTACCAACACTATTACAGAGGATCAGAGACTTCCACGGAATCACGTGCTACCCAATCCATGACCCACTGCCAGCGCACCATCCCCATGGACATCGCCAGATGGTTCATTTTTGGTTATCGGCCGAAGAAAAGATTTTCGATATGAAAACTAATGTTCGATGAAGAAATTGGAATCTCGATTGAAGATCGTGGTTTACCCATTAGAAAAACACTTGGATTATCAGTCGATAAAAATGGATTCTCGATGAAAACTTGGTGTATCTTAGTGTATACCTAGTATTTCGGCGATAATCCAGAATTTGTCATTGAACAATCCACGGTTTTCAATTTACAAAATGGTTTATCATTAAACCGATATACTCAAGGTTTCAATGAGAATCAAAAGTGTTCAATCGAGAATCCAAGTTTTTGATCGAAAAACATGGATTCTCTTCAAACTAAAACGTTTTCATATTTTTAACCATTTAGGTTTTGTGTGACGTGATTGGTAATGAGATTGGAGAACAATTTTATTTTGTATTGATGCCTCAAATGGCCAGGAAAACATATTCACATATTCAACAATCAAAAAATTATCATGAAAGGTAAGAATATATTAAATTATTAGACATAGAGATACCAAGTTTTCCGCCCACACGTGTGTGTTGTGTGGTGTGTGTGTGTGCGCGCTCGCAGGATGGAGGTGGAGGTAGCTCTAAGCATTATCTAGCCAGTGATAGTGAAAACAAAATCTAATGTGTTTTTGGTCCTGTACAGTGTAATAATAATAGAATGTACATTTTATAAACCGATTCAAAGTTTGAGATAGTGCTCCAAATTGTACAATTGGCAGCCATTTTTGGATTTTTATGCAATTTAGGTATACTTCTACCAAGCAGTTGGTTGCTTTGTAAAGAACACATAAAATATAATAATAAAGTAATAAATGTAATAAATTTAGGCATATTTTCATTTCGGGTGGCAAAATAAGATTTTGGATAAGCAAATACAAACCACAATCAGTGTAAAAATGCTTAGAATTGGCGGCCATTTTGGATTTATGCAAATTAAGAGTACAATTTCTGTCAAGAATGAATGGTGGTCTGTATAAGACATATTTAATGTATTCATAAAAGAAGCACCCTCCCTCCACTTACTTTCTCAGGCCCCAACACCCCCCCCTTTTTTTAGCCCCTTTCCAAATTTAGGCATGAGAGGTGCCAAAATATTATTTTAGATAAGTAGTAAACAACAAAATACTTGTAACATCCTAGGGATTGGCGGCCATTTTGGATTTATGCATATTAGTCATATTTCAACCACTTGGAATTTTTTTTTTTTCTGAGACTTTAGTTGGCATTCTGGGGACCTTATATAAATACATTGTGGTGAAAGAAATTTCTATTGCAATTTTTTCCAGCTTCACCTAGATTTAATATTTTCTCAGCCTATAATTTAGTTTGTTAATGTCAATATCATCGCACGAGAATGATAAAAGTAATCCATTGAACAGAAAATTTAAAATAATGATTCCAAAATTTATGTACCGTACTCATTTTCCATTACATGGATTAATTAGTGGTGTAAAACTGTTTTTTGGCGCATTTGAAAAATTAAAAGAATATGATATATAAGATTGAAATTTTGGTGGTTATATATATCTGGTCAAGTCCTACATTACTGCTGTGCAAAAATCGGAACGGGGCCCGGGGCCCCAGTAAGCATTTTAACTGCATTTACGTAAAATTAGGGGTTCTTTGATTATTGTTATCTTCAAAGAACAATAGAATTGGCATACCATTTTTAAAAAGTTTACATATAGGAATTATAGGATGATCCTCAGAGATTTCCCTGGACGGGCCTGCCCTCAATTTCAAAACAAATTGTGTTTTTTGCTATATACATAATGTTTTGTCCATATAATATCACTGTTGTGATGAATAACTAAATCAAATAGAAAATCAAAAAAATTCCGGAACGAAAAAATTTTGTGTGATACACGCTTTTAGGGGGTGTATGTAGTCTAGTTGACTTTTTATACTACCAAAAAAAAATATATTCGAAATCTCTGAGTCAGCCTTAAAGATAGCCTTTTTCAGAATGGTTTGCAAGTGCGATGTCTGTTGACAAATGCCCAAAATGTATAGCCAACTTCGACAATTTCTACTCTCCAAAGAATACGTTGAAACAAGTATTTACGATTATAATGGCGATGTATCGAAAATGTTTCCGTGCATCTTTCCGTAAGAATACATTTCCAAAACCCTGGTCGTTGTTAGAGAAGATAGATGAGTCAAATACAAGAGTAGAACATAATTGTGTACAGACCATACTATCAACCTGGTGGTAAGGTAATACAGTTGTTGAAACCTGATATTAAATCATGTGAGAATTTTCAAAGTAAATATCAGGTTTTCCGTAGAGATTGCCCTGATAGTTATGATGACGCCATCACAAGTTGACGCCGTTCTTCTAAACTTCTCAAAAGCAGTCGATCGCGTTCCACATATTCGCATTTAAATAAGCTTTATCACTCTGGGATATGGGAGAATATACACCGCTTGTTATGTCATCGTGATTTTCGTGAGATAACATATATGTGTGTATGTAATTTTTAAGAAAACCTCGAAGGAGAAAAAAATCGTTTGTTTTACAGGTAGCACATGGGATTTTCCAGTTCTAATTGTTGGTGTAGTTTAGTAGTGTGTTTTCATGCATATTAATTAAATAGTGATCGTAGTGGGTAAACCCCTGGATATAGATAGCAAGAGACTTCCCAATGAGGTATGATGTATATGTGTATGGTGTTTGCCTAATACGTTGAAGTATTAAAGGGCTGATGTAATCAGGGAATATTTCTTATTAACGTGGTTTAAAAGCTCAAGTGACCAGTCATTTTGAAATGCAGCTAGAGCAAACAGGAGTGTCGTAAGTTGCCGGGTTATAAATACGCTTAAATATTTGGTACCGCGTTCGTACTCAAAATCAACTTCTGATGTCGTTTTTGAAGCATAAAATGCATATTTTGGCATCAAATTTCCGTTTTCTGGTGGATACTTACACCAGACAGCCAGTCAAGCCTTGCGGAGTGAATTACGCTACTACGACTGTTATCTGTGCTACTGCTGCAGAATATACGATTGTCCAGAGACTGAAGATACTATGCTTAGTAGAATTAGGATATAATAACTACATTTATTGTGTTAATTATTATTGATGTAATGTTGTTGTAGACATTCACACATCATTCATAATTCTTTAACAAATCGTTTCTGAGCAATTAAAGTAAATAACTCTTGTTACATTACAAGATTTAAGATCATTTTGTGCACTAGGCATACTCAAGGAATCACACCACTAAATAAACTAGGTGTAGAAGACGACAGTGCCGAGACAGTGTTGGCGTCTGAAATGTGTCACTTTGCCTAAATGAGGAGTCACAAAATGTTGGGAAGTTGTGCCTTTAAATGAAATTTGAAATTAATCATAATGTTTGGATTATTAACAAGCCATTTGGTTGGTAAAGATTTTTCTGTGCCATTTTTGTATAATTTCTGAGGGTTTGGGGGAAACTAGGTGTGGGCGTGTTGAAAACATGCAAATCTTCGGTGCTCTGCAGCTCAAAAAATCAGCCTTCATCATATATATGACTTTTTATTTTTGATGAAGAGGTATGGTCCTGATCTTCCAAAAAAAAAATCAAGTTTTGAAATAACCAGTCGCTTTATAGCCGATAAATTGACAGATTTTGATGAGATGAGAATTTGATGAGTCTATGGAGAGTTATTTAGTGATCTGATTCATAAAGTAATGTTATCTTTCCTGACTTGGTTTTTAGTATCATACTAGCTGAAAATGCAATCTTTAACCCTCGTATCAAAAAAAAACATCCTTGAATCACAGTGAACTGAAAAGTCACCCACCTGTTGCTAACATTCCAGAGCTGATTGTAAAACATGTTGTAAGTAACATAAACAGCTACATAGAGATCTGTGCATTGGGAATGAGATCATCCACCCCTCCACTAGTGTCAGAAACTTGAGTGTCATCTTTGGTGATGTAATGGCCATCTTGTCACAAGTTGTCTTTTTGTCAAAGGGCATCACTTTTCACTTTCGCAACATTACCCTGATCCGCCCCTTTCTTGATAATGAAATATGCAACTACGTTGTTTGGTCTCTTGTGCTTTCACGTCCGGACTATGGGAATGTATGGGAATCATGCAATCTTTCGTGCTTCAAAGCGTGACCATGCCAGCCAGTATTTACAAGAACTTCACTGACTCCTTGTGAACAAGAGGATTTTCTACAAAATTTTTCTTATGTCTACAAGTGCTTAAATGGATATGGACCGAATTACCTTGCCTCCTCACTGTATAAACAAAGTCACTATAACTTGTGCTCGTCAATGGATACCACACGTCTCACTGTTTCAATGTTGAAAAAGGTCTGAAATCTGCTTTGAACCGCAGTTTTGCTCTCACTGCTCCCACACTGCTACATCACTGCTTACCCTCAAGAAAGGACTTAAGTCCTACCTGTTCCAAAATTAATCTGGCAGCTTGTTTCAATTTTGTTTTGTTTGGTTTGATATTTTGCATTTCATTGCAATATTTTTGAATTCCATCTCGGCGCTGTAACCTTTATGAAATGGGGCCTTAGAAAAGGTATGTATGTATGTATGTATGTATGTATGTATGTATGTATGTATGTATGTATGTATGTATGTATGTATGTATGTATGTATGTATGTATGTATGTATGTATGTATGTGTGTATGTATGTATGTATGTAATAAGTAAAAATAAAGTTACCCACCTTCTGCCACCTTCTAAGTTGAGGGAAAGGTATATATAATTTTGAATCAAAACTTTAGGAGCCTCACCCTTCCCCATAAAAGAGAAAACAACTAAATAAATCATAGCTGCGTACTGAAGCGATGATAATGTCCAAGATTGTATACCCTCGAATTTAGTAATTCCCTCATTTAAGAACAGGAATAAAGTATTTACTAGGTGTTATTATTGGAATGCATGAGTAGTCCAATCGACCACGGTTTCGCTAAATTAGGTTTGTCATTGCTGTGTGAAGGAGTGTTAGGCCCATTAAAACTGAAATGCATTAATTTCCAAAACAGGCTGACGCAAATGGAAGAAAAAGAGAATCTGATCCACTCAAGTTAATGTCGATAATTATATTCAGTCGTAGGGTCACGACGGCAGGCCTTATTTTCTTGTTTACGAGAAAAAAATGGAGTCGCGGTGACGTCAAAAGTGATAGAAAAGGCTCTGGAAAATGTCCTGTATGAGGTCTAAAATATCCGGTTCCAGTGAGAAATCACTTGTTATAAGGGAGAAAGGGGTTTACATCAAAGATAGTTTAATTTGATTTTAAAAACATTTTTATGTGCATGTGATTTAGTGGATAAAATTTGTGTTTTGTAAAATTCATGTTTTGAAAAAGCATGGTCTCTGAAGTTACAGGAAACTCTACTTACTTTATAACTTTTCAAATCATGAGTGAAACGTTCAGGACGTCACCGTAGCGTCGTCTGAGGAACGGAATACCACAAGGATCAGCACTTGCTCCCATACTGTTCATCTATAGCGATTTACCTCAAACAACATATAGACAATATGGCTACGCCGACGATCTTGTCCTTTTCTACTCTGACAGAAGCTGGACTGAAGTAGAAAGTACACTTACTGCAGATATGGCCCTACTTGCAGCATATCTCAAGAACTGGAGACTTAAGTTGAGTGAAGCCAAGACCACCGCTACTGCCTTCCATCTTAACACCAAAGAAGCTCATTCCCAGCTTCAAATCAACCTCAATGGAGCGCCTCTGCCATACAATCCTACACCATCTTATCTGGGAGTGAAGCTTGATCGGCAGTATGTGCAAAGGTATCTTCGAGGACTAACCTCCTGTGCCGCCTTGCTGGATCCTCATGGGGTGCTAGCCCATCCAATCTACACTACATCGCCCTGGCTCTGGTCTACAGCGTTGATGAATATGCTGCCCCAGCATGGTGCAATAGCTCTCACACAAAGAAGCTGGACACTCTACTCAACGAAACCATGAGAACCATTACTGGCTGCCTTCGTCCCACTTCATCTGATTTTCTACCAGTGCTTTCAGGCATTGCACCTACAGTGCTTCGGAGATAAAATCACACGTATAAACTGGTGAATAAGGCTCTGTTGGACAACAAGCTCGGCAGACAGAGCTGCGCTCTCGTCGACCTTTCTGTCGACACGCCGCTAAACTCTCCAGCTCCCCATTCAACATCTTACAGACATGGAACACCGCCTGGCTAGATACTCCAAGACAGACCAATTCACTATCACACCTACGATAGAACTTCCACCTGGTACAATCTTCCACGTAAGGAATAGGTCACCTTGAACCGGATTCGCACCGGAGACGGTCGTTTCAATAGCAACATGCACCATCTCCAGCCTGCCAATGTTGCTCTCCATTACAGGCTGCGGGTCACATTCTCAATGAGTGCCCTACATTTCGTCCACCGGTGGATATAGACTTCTCAAACCCCAACCAATCAACAGGTTGAAAGGCAAACTCAGACATTTTACTTGAAATAAAGAAATTAAATATAGGATCCTTCGTTTTGACATAGTAAACCTTTATGTGTAGTATAACGGTACCATAGGATACTATGTAGAATCGAATTCCTGATCCGGAATCTTTTTATAAAGTTATGATTTCTATAGAGTGACTAGCATATGGAAACGCATAGAATAGACGTTTCTGCAGCTTTTGATACTTTTGATCATGCCATTCTCTTGGATAAGCTATGTGATACATTCAAACTACCAAGGTACCGTTCATTTCGAGTGCGCACCGGGGACGCAAATTCCAATAAGAACATGGGGGTGGGGGTGGGAGTGGGATCATTGAGTATCTGAATATTTTAAAAAGGCGGGTCATTGGATAATAGCCCGGGTAATAGGTAGGACAGCAGCACAAAAAAGGAGATCATTGGGTCCAAGCCAGTTTGAAAAGGATCTATCCCGAGGCACATCCTGCGTAACCGTAGTGGAAGTTCCCCTATACGAATTTCTCTCAATTCGCACTAGTTTGGTCATAAATGAGGATCCTGTTCTTGACATTTGGGTAAGAAGGTTTGAAAATGTTTTGCGGTCAGAAGGTCACAACGCGTTGCGAGCTTTACAACGTGTTGTGAAGGCCCACAAACCATAAAGGTTATAACGTATGTCTGCAACGCGTTGTGAGAAGGTAGCAACGCATTGTGAGAAAGTCCCAACGCGTTGCGGTGTCGGCCAATCACAACGCCCCAGAACATACGAACGACAAGACACCTGAACATTGGAATCATCACGAGCAAGAATAAGGGAATGAACCCGTTGATCAACACGGAAAAATCCTTGCAAGTATACAATATTAAGGCTGATATCGCAAATTTGCAACACAGATTCCAAAAACTTGGAAGTTGCAAACCCACTTGGCATTTTGCTTGCGGCCGGAAGCTATAAGAAGCTATAAGAGATTACTTCCAGAGAGACACCTGCGATTTTCCAATGTTGCGAACGAGGCTGAGATATTAACATATTTGAGATGTTTTCAGATACATGCATTTGTGGCATACTGCTCGAAATATAAACAATAACAATCGCTGATTTGACCAATAATTATGAATAGGATTTCAATGTTACTCATTTTTTGATTACGATAGCATATTAATGACTTAATACATGTTGATTTGAACAAGGCTTGGTAGCCAGGCTGGTGGCGCTATACCTCAACATTGTCTATGGGCTCAGACGATGGCGGCCAAGACTCTTTCAATATAGCAACTCATCAAAACGAACCAAACATCACTTTGACTTTGACAGATGTACTCTGTTTTTTTTTTTTTTTTTTTTTTCAAAGTAGAGGATGACCATTGCTCATACCATCTGTCATTGATCCAGGATGATCGATAGGGATACTGTGACTGCAGTGTCATGGATTGGGTAGCAAAGTGATTCCGTGGAATTCTCTGATCCTCAAAGGGTGTTGGTGGTGGGATTAGGCTACCAGGTTCATCACATTTCTTGGCGAGCTTGATCGTCTGAAGGTTCCTCCTAAGGTTTGCAGGAGCTATGCCAGACAGAATTGGAAGGTATTCTACAGGCGTCGCCAAAAGGCAACCACTAACATCACGAGCAAGCATCCCTAACGGACGCCCACACTACAAGCGCGCGCACACAAGCAAATAAGGGAATGAACCCGTTGATCAACACGGAAAAATCCTTGCAAGTATACAATATTAAGGCTGATATCGCAAATTTGCAACACAGATTCCAAAAACTTGGAAGTTGCAAACCCACTTGCATTTTGCTTGCGGCCGGAAGCTATAAGAAGCTATAAGAGATTACTTCCAGAGAGACACCTGCGATTTTCCAATGTTGCGAACGAGGCTGAGATATTAACATATTTGAGATGTTTTCAGATACATGCATTTGTGGCATACTGCTCGAAATATAAACAATAACAATCGCTGATTTGACCAATAATTATGAATAGGATTTCAATGTTACTCATTTTTTGATTACGATAGCATATTAATGACTTAATACATGTTGATTTGAACAAGGCTTGGTAGCCAGGCTGGTGGCGCTATACCTCAACATTGTCTATGGGCTCAGACGATGGCGGCCAAGACTCTTTCAATATAGCAACTCATCAAAACGAACCAAACATCACTTTGACTTTGACAGATGTACTCTGCAGCTCCTCGACAGTAGAGGTCAAACGCAGAGGTTAGTGAGTGCGCTAGACGTTAGTTAGATGCTGGAGGGTTGGTTTCTTAGATACTTGGTTGTTTGTTCTTTAAATGCTTCAGTTGTAGTGATAAGGGCTGTCTACTCATCCGGGTCACTTGCCAGTGCTTAGCCTTTATCATCGGCCCTCGTTGCGCAGTATCACTTCGCGACACACAACACTGCGCGTACGTACTTTCTAATAACTCCGAGTCTTAGGTTCATCGCAGCCCTCGGTTCATCGGAGGTGATAACGAACGTGGCACTCCTGTGGTTCGAGGCCGTTTGGCACCCTTTATGACCATTTCTTTGGATTGTTTCTAGCATGCAAGTGAAACGAATAAGTATTCTAAAATGTGCATGTTATTTCCTAACTAGCTGCTATCATTCCAGTCTCCTGCTATCACTTCAGGTAAAAATTCGGCGCATTTTATGGCAGTTTACACGGCGGCCTATGGGAATCATCACCACAAAATGGCCGCTCTATAACTTCCCCGTGACGTCAGCGCAGACAGCCTTATTGACGAGGGTTTCAGGTAGACAGTTCCATTCGGGTTTATTGTACATCAAGCCCGTGCGCGAGTTCACATTGGTGTGTTAACACCAAGTGGGTCTATGTCTTGTAAGTATATGAAATTGAAGGTTACTGATGTGTAGTGATTTGACCTTGGATGACTCCGCGTGACCTTGAAATGACCTTCAAAATGTTTAGTAATTTGACAAATTAGCTCATTTGCATCAAAGAATGTCCCTTTAATTGGCCCATTTTATTTGTGGCAGAATGACCATACAACTATGTTTTGGCCCATTTTATTTGTGGTAGGAAAACGAATGGATAGATTTTCCAAGAATTCCACTTTAATCGGAGATTGCCTCTTTAATCCAACCACATAACATTTGCCCCCAATCTGTTTACATCTCATATGGGTCTTGCGTCAACCAAATTTGTTGATCGTAGCATTTGATTTGTGGCAGGAAAACGAATGGAGAGATTTTAAAAGAATGCCCCTTTAATTGGCCCACATGGCCTCACACCACAATCGGAGTACACCACATATGACCCTTGGGCCAGTGGTTCTTCTGATCACGTTTGGCTGCAATTGGCCCAAGCATTTGAACAGGAGATACAAAAAACAGTCAACCTATAGTAGATTTCAAAATAAGTGAGACCTCATTAAAAGTTTTAGGTCAGTCCATTCACCGTGAGAGGTAAGAGGGATTATTTTGTGGCAATAGGTAAAAATGTTTATGGTACTCATACAATGTAAAGTAATGTAGCTAGTAAATAAATGTTGACTTAAAATACATTGTTTCACATCTAAGATAGCTTGGATGTTTTACCTCATTGCAGAATAATGCATTCTTATGTCAATGCACACATAACAAAACGAAGTTTTTATTTGGTCATCAAAAATGGGCAAAACATGTATTAAAAGATTAGCACAAAGCGGATTTTGTCATCCCGGACAACCACGGCATAAGTCCTTCTATCATTAACAGACCATTGTAGAACTGAATGCATCAGTTTTCAGTAAGCCGATTCTCTAAAGTAACGTTGTACCATGGACACAATATGTTTTGTAATGGCAACAAATGCCTAGTCTCCACATGGCCGGGGACTGAACCCCATATCAATATCACCTCTATGGAAATATGCATGAAGTCTCACTTAATTTGAAATCTACTGTAACTAAAATCGGAGAATCCACCCACATAACGTTTGACCCCAATCTGTGTACAGCTTATATGGTCCTTGGTCAGTGCTTAAGTAATACTGACCAAATTTGATTTGTGGAAGGATGACCACAAAACTACGTGTGGGCCCATTTGATTTTTGGGGGTGCGAGACTTCAAAAAAGTAGACTTTTATGGAAAGTGGAGCTAACACCCTAAAACATTCCTTTTTAGACCTTTTTTTAAACTTTTCATTAACAAAACGTAAACTTTTCTCGTCACAGTTTCTCTAAATTTTTGACCTGCCTATTCCATATTAGTCTATTATGTGACAAAAACCCAAAGACTTTTTAAGAGGTTCATTGTCATCGAATGATCCTTATTTTAACCGACGCTTATCTCTACATCTTCTTAGAATGGTTTGAACGCAAGGAGAAAAAAACGAGAAAATAAGTTTATTACTTGAAGCTTAATGGAAGGTCCTTTTAAGTTCAAGCTAACTTTAAACAGGTTTTAATATAAATACACTTGATCAATCAAGAACATAATGAGAAGCGCAGTAAAGAAGTATTACAAATGCAGTATCGTAATTTTTATAGGCTAAGGTGACCTTTGAGATTGAAGTATCGACGTCTATAAGTGGTGTCGGATTTACGATGTGTTCTATAAAAAAAACTTTCCGCGATATCCACGCTCTGCACGATTCAAATGTATCCATTATTATGCTTGTATGGATCTAACTGTGTGAAAATACTGGATCCAAAATATAATAATGATAAAATTGGATGATTTTCACCCAATATTTATTGGTCTTGTTATGAGTTTTAAAATATGCAACTCATAACTCGACAAATAGATATGGGCTCAATCAATCCAAATTTATACAATACTGCAAACGTATTTATGTTCTCTTGACGTGAAAAGATTACCATCCAAGTGGAAGGTATCTAGAGTAGCAGAAAACGTGTCAACAACATTAACATTGCAATGTCGTTTTAGCCGTCTCTCTTATATGCCATGGTAATTTGATGTTTTCAAGATTTATATAGAGGTCTCGTTTTCACTTAAACATGCAAGAAATTCATAGGTATACTAGAGAGGATCCCACTGAAAATAATTCAAGGTACAAATGTTTTGATGTGTTCTCTTGATACGAAATTACAGGATGTAATAGAGTGTTTAAGTGGCAATTTATAAATTGGAGTCATATAACATATGATTTTCTTGAAAGTTATGGGGAAAACAAGGAGTTACTGGAGAAGTGTAACTTAAACTTGAGATTGGGACGGCTTTTGGGAACGCACCAATGTAATGCTCTTAAAAGAAGTTATGATTTAACTTTGTGCCGTGGTGTTTTCTCTTTCACAAGTATTTCCTAAGTTGAAATCCCATTTGGGTTCCTGCATGCCAATTCAAACTATCAGTCTATATTTCCATACCGCCGTTCACTCATTGATTGACTTCATTATATTTCTTGTGCACTTAGTATAGGGCAGCCAACGGAGTATGCTCTCTGTGTGAAGGCATAGTAACTACATTAAAGGTGCATTTCGTGATTTCAGCACCTTCTGTTTTATTCATTGATCACTGGATATGGTTGAGAAAAGCTTATTCCCAAAATTTGAGCTGATCCCGATCTTGCGGTTTTGTGTTATGAGCAATTGCTCGTTTCCCACGGTCCCATAGGCTACTGTGCTGTAATTTCTGTCCGTTTACGGACAGAAATACAAAATTGCGAATTTCTTACAGATGCGACCAAATTTGCACGTAAGATTAGGCACACGTGGATTACTAAGGCTAACGGTTCAGATGATATAAAAATCTCAACATCTTTAGGTAAGTCGGGGGGACGAGGCTGTGGATCACAAAATGCCCCTTTAATGTCTCTTCTCTTTGTAATTTCCCAGAGGGTGTTTTGAATCAATCCATGATGCATTGCAATGTTCCTATACTGTACTGTACTAAAATAAACACATGTCAGTACTTAGGGATAAAAAGTGTTTTAAAAGTTTAAGAACAACAAGGTATTTCATAATCATGCTAAACATTCCCTAAGTACTAACGCCTTGTGGGCTAAAATGAGGGTTAAAGTCCGGAACTTTATGTGTTAAGAATATGATTTTTATGGGATCACATGGCCCTATTGAGGTGAAATTTCCCAAAACTGGTGCATTGTGGGATTGACTCAAAACACCCTCTGGTAATTTCCCAACGTTTTAATATAATTGATACAATTTTTTTAAAGATTTTAGGAAAATACGTTTACCAGAATAACTATAGGACTCCATGTAGTAGTCAAGAAATCAAAATAAAATAATGGTTGACCTCAAAATAATTGCAACAGAAACGAGTTTGATGTTGTTATACTTAGAAATGACGAGAGAATAACATATCAAAAATAGCGGAGAACATGTATTTGCGGAGGGGGGGGGGGCAAGGGTTGTACAGGGGTAAAATATAAAGTAGGCATAATTATACTGAAATCTATACCAACAGTTTGGCCATGCCCTAAGGATTAAAAAAGGATTGCCCTATCTGTGGGTTATAGTTTAATAGTTATAGGGCAATAAAGCTTCAAGGTCATCCTGGGGTAAAACTTTCAGAATGCTCCGAATTCTTTTCGAAATGGTCCCAAATTCTTCATATAGTCACAAAGGACCAGGGCATATAATACTTGTACTCATTTCACCATTTGATCATGTAATTAGAGGTCAAAATGCAACAATGGTCTTCATATCCTATGTGGTCATTAACGCTTACCATCTAATTTACATACTAAAATGTCAAATGCAGAGAAATTGTTATAGGATATGACCATACAAACTATTTGAGACCAGTTTCGTCAAAATTTTGTGATGATTGGTTTTAAGGAGTCAAATAAATGTCCTACTAGCAGATAAGCACCTCGAATGATAACATACTTGTTTTATTTCTGTCTGGAAGAAACAAACTATTAGGTAACAGCAAAATAGTTTGGAGACCATGTAGATTGTGTACGTCCACCGTTCCTGGTTAACAGGACGGCCGGTGGTGAACTCAATTTTTGGGTAATTCTTATAATCACCTAGCTTCACTTTAAGTGTTCAAGGTTCCCAGTCGCATAAAATATCGTAATACATTTTGGGTATGATGAACGCTGAACTATAACGAAGTTACTTTCTGAAGATTGGCATCATAAATTTGATCATTTGTACATTTCACTATTACAGACCGAATTCTATACCATTGCAAACGTCAAAATCTCTCAGATATTCAAAGGTTACTCATAAGCTTATGTTGTCATATATTTCGTCAATGAAATCCAATAATTTTCTTTACTTAATAATTTATTTTGCCTCATACTTAAATGAGTTGGTCTTTTTGGAACTGTTTGTCAGTTAGCGCCTTTAACAAGGTGAGGCTTTGTCTGTGTTGTGTTTGCCCTTTCCTAGGCCTTGCCATGATTTAAAACAACTCTAGTATCGAAATGGATTTTTTTACAAATAAAATCTTTGGGTCAAATGTAGCGTGTGTTCCATCTTTGATTTTTTTCCAGACGTATGAAATTGTTTTCTTAGCATGCATTTTAAGAAACTGAAAACTCTACGCAATGGAGTTTACTTCAGAGTAAATGAAGTAAGGAGGCCTGTGGTTTTAGTGCTTGCATGGTATCTACAAGCAGCTTGAGCGGCTCCTTGATTTATCTTTGCGAAGGTACACAGATCTGCTAGCCAGAAACACTCTTAAAAGGTGAGTCCAACAAAAACAAACATTACTTACTGAATGAATATACTCAAAATATTGACAAAGATTGTACAGGGTCAATTTTTAATGGATCCAATCGTGTTGAAAAGCATAGCGCGTTATTTGTCTGACCATAAGGATTCAGAAAAGGGATAATTTGTAATATCTACATTGTAATATAATAATAATGAGATGCTTTTAAGTGCTTAAACCAGAAGGTCTCTATGCCCTTTACAAAACAAAACTACACATTATGACTTAAATAACAATCTTAAGTTACAATTTAAACTATAAAACAGCAAATAGATAATACATTGCAAAATGGAGAGAAGGTTTTGAAAACACTCAGTGAGTAGCTGGCTGATGTAACCGGGAAATTGTTTCACAAGGTCGGAGCTGCAAACGAAAAGCACGACGTTCATATGATGTTGAAAATCTTGGAAAGACCAAGTAGTGCTTTCTTGAGGCGAGAACGGAGTGAACGGGAGGATTGTAAATGTTGATGAGTTCTGATAATAAGCAGGTGATTGACCGTTGATGGCTTTGTAAGTCAATAACAGAATCTTATAGATGGTGCGTTTTCAACTAACCAATGGCGTTTCTTTTCAAAACTGATGAGACGAGGCAACTGTTTTCTGGATGCGTTGAAGTTTTTCAATTTGAGAGTTAGGAAGACCATAAAGAATGGAATTGCAACTATCAAGGCGCGATGTAATGAAAGCATGAACGAGATGTTCTGTTTGAGCTATGTCGGGATATTTCCCAATTTGACTGATTTTCCATATGGCTTGAGTAGCAGCACGGCAAATGTTTGTGATATGACTGTTCAATTGTAACTTATTGTCGATTAAAATCCCAAGATCATGAGCCTCAGATGCAGGTTCAATGGATTAGTTACCAATAATTACAGATGTATGGAATTTGGTTTTCATACAAACTATAGGGTAGTGAAGAAGTTTTCGTTTTACTGTCATTGAGTTTCAGTTTGTTTGAAATCCTCAGCATATCTACCAGTTCAGATTTATAGGCTAACAGGCAAAAATCATAAAACTATCAATTTCAGTTGTACAGGGGTCAAATTTTAAAGTTGCACCGATTTGGATATAAAAATGGTGCAAATTGTTGGTGGAGCATAAGATTAAAATAAGGAATAGTTTTTGAGTGTCGCAAACGCTTAGTAACTCAAAGTAGAGGGGAAACAAGGCAAGCCCCATTGCATGTAATGGACGTTGACCTTCAGGCCCCCTACATCTGAAACTAAGCATTGAAGACAGTCAAAACTATTCCTGGCTCTCAGGCTGTCTATATATTTAATCACTCAAACCTTTTTGTACTTGAGATGTGTTACAAATGTCTGCTAGCTCCCGGTTACTACGTACATTGGTCATGAATTCCCGGAACTATTTTATATTGGAAGTCCGTTTCCAGCAGCCGTTGAATTATTATCGGGATCTCCGATATTAATTAATTCTAATTACAAATCCTTCGTTTGCGATACATAGACATTTTTGACCTTTTAAGCATTCTCGGGTACTGGCCAGTTTACCAATGCAAATGTGCAAAAATCTCCAAATTATTGAAAATTGGGGGCGCTTTTCAAAAATTGTTCTATTATTCAAGGTATTTTTTAACGCCTAAAGAACTTGTTTATGGAAAACAAAAGCAATGGTATGTGATTTTCAACACCTACCTGCTAAAAAAATGCCTGACCTGCGCACGATTTCCAGATAAATGCAAATTCCTCATGGATTCTTTCATATCATTTTGTTTATTCTACATAAGCAGAATAGAAACATCAAATGATAGTAAGGGATTTATATGCAGTTGAAGTGTTCCTCGGGGGTTCCGAATTAGGTGTATCGTGTTCTCTACTTTATCCTAGTGCCTGGTCCTTCATACAACATTCTCAAAAACGATGTTTGCTGGAATCAAAACTTGTGTTTTGATGGGTAGAAGCTTCGGAGCAATAATGCAATATTATAACGTCCTATTGACTATGGTAGTATCAATGGGTAGCCATTGAAAGTGCAGATTTGTCTCTATCTTTGAAAAGGAATGGATTTTGATGCTGAAATGGGGCAAGACGACAATTGGGAAAAACATCGTGAGTTATACTACTCTCGGCAAGAAACGGGGGTCCCAATGGTGATCGAAACAAGTACCAATATAATTTAAATTAGAATTATTGTAAGGTAGTACGATTGTGCAAGTAGTATCATAAAAAGTGATAGAAGTTTGGGTTCTATGATAGAAGCCTTAATTGCGAATTGACACCGCATAAGCCGAGCGTGAAGCTCAGTGCTTCGAGGGTATAATCGTAAGGCGCTAATAAAAACAACAAGGAAACGCACGACAAGAGTGAAACAAAATAATTCACAGACGAAAAACGACGAGCTGAAAACGCAACCGAATAGAAGGAACCGAACACAAATCAATTATATTATGGGGATGGACCAATTGGTATATAGCGGGCAAGAGCATATTTTTCATGTGTGGTTTAAAAAAGGTAAGCAAGGTGCATTTCCAGGTGATTTTAATGCAATCTAGAAGACGTCTTTGGGGTTTCTACACTTTTTGAAAAAAAATTCGAGACCAAGTATCGTACAAAGTCAAAGAATAAACTGTTTGTCTCACATACATTTTGCAAACGGGTTATATGCTATGGCTTGTTTTAATTATTTTTATAAAATAAGCAAAACGAAAATGCTGTTAGAAAAAAGCCAACTTTATTACTTCATAATGTTTACAAAATAAAGACGTGAATACTCAGCCAGGTGCCTCGCTTTAGATACACTTGTTTGTATAGAAACGTAACTAGAAGAAACCATTCGTTCATGATCGCATTTTGCCCGATGGCATCATATTTTTAAACCAATTATAATTTCTACGGTAAGCGTTTAATACGAAACTTGTTTAATACCTTTTTAGACGCCTGAAATGTTTCAGGTCGCTCCATAAGAGAGAGGGAGAGAATACTCACGAAGGCGATAGGAAAATTGGAGTAATACAAAACAAACGCGAAGACGAAAAAGACAATAGAGAAGGGTGAAATGAAAAAGCCTAATGGATTATTGCGGTAAATAAAGTGAGAAAGAGACGTAAAATCAAAGCTAGATTAGGAAACGGTGGGAGAAAGTAGAGATAACTATAAAGGGCAAAATTTATACGATTTACTCAGCTGGGCGCTGAGAGGGAGCCCGGGTGGATGCATTCTGCTACTTCTTTAGTGCATTACTGATTTTTTAAAATCTTCAGTAAAAAGGCATTATAAACAAACACCATTATGGATGTACTGAACAACACCAAAACTCCTGGCCCAACACCATCCCCTCATTATCCTGGACTATCCACTATTCCATGATAGGGTGGTTTGAGTTTTCAACTTCGCTCATCACTCCTCTACCAAAGAGGCGACCTCAGACTACCTCAAGACAAACTCTGAGGAATTCAACTGTCATCACCGGCCTCTATTAGATCAACAAAGTAATTCTGCTTAACAGAATACTGTCTAGGGAAATGAGGATAGAAGGGTTGTAAGGCATAGTATTGAGCGGATGAAAGAAACGAATAAGGGAAGAAAAGGTTAAGAAGAGCGTAAAACAGGAGAAAAATGGCTGCTTAACATAATCCCTCCCTCACAAGATCCATTCTTCAGAACTGGAACCAGAATGTTTTCGCAAAGGCAGATCAACACATAACCCCAGATACTTCCTTCCAAAGATCGTATAAGAATTGAGAATTTCAAAGAGAAAAGCCTGAATATTTCTCCAATGCTTTTGACAGTGTCACAGAGATGTAATGCTGGCATATGCTCACACCAACTGTGGTATCCCTGATGAGACCGTTACAGCAATTGCCATCATTTATGATACCCATCTGATTTTGTGCAGACCAATCCTTTGTGTAATTGGTGGTTGATCAATCCTCAGTCAGATTCTTTGACATTATGAACGACAAGGCACTCATCATCAAACCCAAGCGTTCTAGATGTTACCAATGTCCCCAGCCTACATCAAATGCCAAGAAGACAGAAAATATGACCGTCATGAGAATAGAATCCTCAACCTATCTGCACTACAGAGGTGTCCAACTCCAAGAGGTCAGTAACTCAAGTACCTAAGGGTCCTTGTGTGCCGACAGCAAGAAAGGTTTCCTGTCAGGGCAATCTTGGAATGCCTGCAATCAACTACACCACTTATGGAAACTCTAATTAAACCAGCTGAGCTTCTTCAGCGCCTGTGTAGAGAGTACCTGAAGGAAAGACTTACAATGATAAAGTGGATGGCACCTACACCAGGCTCTAATGCGAGTCCTGGTATGATCATAATACCAAGGGGCGATATACTATGGAGTATGGAGATATCCCCCAATTTCATCAATTGTCACCCGCCGCCGAGTATTGAATTTGCTGGTCCATGTCATCGGGTGAATGATCAAGTAGTCCTTCGGACGTCGCACGTTGGAGGTTACCGTGCCCAAATAACGTTCGTCGTCCCTTTACTACATTGATGTGATTGCTCGACATCCGACAGGATCCATCTGACATTCCCAACTTTACTGACGGACAGGGTAACACATCTCGGCGTGCGGCCACTAGATATAGATTGATGCTTTTTTTATTTATGAATTACGAGAAAAAATATAACCTAATGACAGCTATGCAATTTGTTGGGTCACTTGTGTATATCAATATTTTCCCTTGTTTTAATTGCTGGTACCGCGCCTCTCTCAAATGTTTCGAATGTCCTAGAATTCCGAGAAATTATAGCATCTTTTTGATACCAGGGACGCTATTCAACACTAATAGGATTGAGTGACTTCCTACCCTATGGTGTCATGTTCTTTAAATGGGTGGCCTATTGGAAGCGCGATTTCTTAAAACATACGTCCCTCCCTCCCGCATCCAATTACACCGCCAATCACTTCCCGTATCATATGCTACTATGCGAACGTATTTGTGGGTTCCCTTGTGGAAACAAAACGATGTTATCCGAGAAATAGTTTCTAAAATGGGCAAAAACAAGAACGTGATACATCCTTTTGATTAAAGATATAATTGAACTTATTGTTATATGAATGTGACGTTCTAGATGTGGCAGTATCGTCCGTGCGTATAACGGGAATAACCTGTAAACTTAATCTTGGTGCAGTGGTGCTCATTTAAAAGTGCAACGATAGATTTCACATAAAGATAGCCTGAAGAAAAATATTTTCTTTGGTACAAAAATTTGAATTTTCTAATTTTCTATGGAGCAAATAGGAAATTTCCGCTATGTTTTTTATTAAATATAATCATATAAAGTCACCTTTTGGTTTTTCTTCACATCGTAAAGACCTTTCTGTAACCACTAAAGGTAAGAAATCTACTGAGTGTCTGACCTATATGAAACCATTACATATGACAGAAAATAGGGATGCCTTGTTGCAACCTTTAAGACAGAGAGAAGAGATTGAACGCATGTTGACTGGTATACAGTGTGTGTGGTGTGGGGGGGGGTGTCACTGAAAAAATGTCTTGCGTGACAGTATTTATTCTCCGTTACTATTGCCCCGTGGAATAATGTAATTGAATGTAATATGTCCATATACAAATTTGTATAGCACAAATTTATATAACAAACAGAAATTTGTTGGCCAAACTCTTCTTGTATTTTTCGATATGTGTAGTACGACCCATTAAAATAAAACCAAAAGTCCAAAGACAACAACATCAGATACGAATCACTTATCTCCTCAAACTTTAATATAATGCAGTTTTAATGGTGATCGTGATTTGGATCAATAGGGCCCAAATGTTTTTTATTTTACCATTGCTCCATACGTACGGCGTACCACTCGAATCATTCGTGTAAAGACAAAGGCGTAGCATAAAGTAGAAGCTAACCATCGTCCAAGTTGAATAGTAAACAGAATAGCCGAATACGTCACTTTATCTGGTAACTCTCTACATAATACGCAACACGCAAGTTATCCTAGGGAAACGAATAAGACAACACAATCCCCGTATAGTTATTAGCTACAGATTACAAAAACACCGACTTAAAAGATAAGCTGGTTCGATTCACCTCCACGAATATATAGATACATGTCTGGATCGTAAACGATAGCTTATGTCGTGTCTAACACAGAAAGTAGAAATTTGACAAAATAACTCAAATTGGCGCATAATTCACTCCGTAAACCGTGACATGAGAGCCAAAAGCAGGTATTTGAGACAGTTATTAATGAGTATATGAATAGGTTACCCAATATTCCTATTGTTTAAAGGGTTATGTTGGATGCACCTATTCATATTGTCATGACGCTGCATACTCTGGAATCAGCACAAAATGCTTATTTGTATTTTATTGGAACCGCATACATATTCAGCTCCATAACTCCATACGATCGCTTATTTATACTATGGTTAGATGTAAATGCTTCAAAAAGAAGTTTAACTAATTTTATTGTAGTTGTCGTAAAACTGTACGGATCCTTGTCATATGTCATCATTGGCGTACCGATGCAGTCGAATCCAGAGGGGGCAAATTTCATGGTCGTTCCCGCCAGAGGGGACAAAATTCGTAATGTCGTGTCCCGTGATTTGCTCCAGTCAGATTGAAATTTTACAAAATGCGCTCAGTAGCGCGCGAAATTGCCGAATTTACTTTATTTTGGCCCAAATTTCGGTCTGAAATTGGTTAAAATTCCTCGAAAAAGAGGGATAAAAAAAATGCTTATTTTGGCCCAATATTATCGTCCCTGATTTTTTTGAGCCGAGGTTCAAACTTGCCCTCCTGCCCCCCGGTCCCGGACGCCCACGTATGTATTAGAAAATAAGCAGTGCCTGAATGTCTATTTTTTAAAAAAATCTTTGCTCGTGCAAACCCGAGTTATACTAGACATAATCTAGTTTGGTGAATTTATTAGATAGGCGCTAATTGACTTGCTAAGCTAGCATTGCTAGGCCTAGCTCCAGCCTAGGCTGATATAATGAATAAGGCCACGAATAACAATTTCATTTGAACATTAGCCTTGCCCTTGGCCGTGCCTAGGCTTGAGTTTGGAACTTTTTATTCAGATAGTCTTAACATCCCTGGCATTCGCAGCGTGAATTGATAATTGCCATTGAAAACACATCCCTATCTAGCATCGTCAGCGTGGAATTGATATTGCCATTGAAAACAAGTCTTTGCTTTTCACAATGCCATTCACTGCTAGCCCACCAGCGTGTGAGTAGCTGCAAGTTTACTGGCATCAGTGTGGATGATGTGACATTTGTTTGTTTCCGGCGCCCCTGTTGGTGCAAGAGAAAAAGCCTGACAAACTGACGGGCAAAAGCCCGTATACTTCGCATCGGGATTTTTTTAACTTTTGCTTAAAATTAAATAATACCAACATTCTTATTACGCATGCTTGCTAATGCTACAAGCTGCATGCAGTGTCCAGATGGTATCCTGATTGACTAGTTTGCCAGAGTAGTATTTTACTAGTCGTCCGATTAGTTTTACTTGTCGCCCGACTAGTTTGACTAGTCGACTGACTAGTTTTACTAGTCGACTGATAAGTAAAAGCTCCCGATAGTAAATTTTACTAGTCAGCCTATTCAGTAAGATAAACCGGCCCTGGGCTGTATGCGACACATTCATGACAGTAAGCCCAAAATACTCTTTTTTTAAATAAAACTGATCAGTGCTGGAGTCGAGTCCACCCCACTCGAGTCCGAGTCCCTAGTATCCGAGTCCGAGTCCCAGTGTCCGAGTACCGAGTCCTCAATGTAAAATCAGTGTTATTATGGCATGAATAACTAAATTCAGTTTTTAATGCGTAACTGTTAGATAGCTTATTGATGGAGCCACTTTAAACAGCAAACTTTAAAGAACAACTTGTTAGTGTAGAACTTCTTCATACACTTTGTTTTCTTCAGTTACCATGACAATAATAATTTAGCACAACAAATTGCGGAATAACACATATATAGCTGTCACTTTGCGCCTTTTCATTCCAGATTTCAACGAACTCGCTATGATCCTTGAAGCAAAACTGGATCACTTTAGATATTGTTTCAACTAAACTTTGATTCTTAAATTTAGAAGAATAAGAAGTCATTATTTACTTTGTAATCATATCTATTGAGGTGTTTTTTTTCATCTATGGGGCATGGGGGGGCTTTCACTAATAGGGGAAATCACTCTAAAAATTTTTTTTTGTTTTATAAAAAAAAATGAATTTTGCTCTCTATCCCTAACCCTCACTCGAAATGAGTGCTAAAGATACCCTTAAGTAAGGCCTAAAATATGTTTGTTTGCCGTAACGAACGAAGAATATTAGGGTCGGTCGGATTTAAAAAAAATAACTTCACACTGTTTACTCTAAAATAAATACAAATGCTACTATTTAAAACTTATTCAATGACATAGCATCCATCTTTTATTTTACTTGTTTCAGTTGTGTTGTTGTCTTGATGTCTTTGGTGTTTGTGTTTGTTCTACATGCGTCATATTAGAAACACAAAGTCATAAAAGACAATGTTGTAGAAACGTTAAGTCAAAGAGACACAAAGTCATAGAAACACAATGTTATTAGTGGTGGGCAAGTTGCAACTTTTTTTCAAATCGAGTGAATTCTATGGCCATTTTGGCTCCTGAAAAAGAATCTAGCAAGCTTTTTCACGGACGATAAAGTTTGGGGTTGGTTCCATGGATTTTAAGTTTTGTACATAAAGTCAATGGGATTTTGAGGTGAAATTAGTTATTTGCCAATATTTGCCACATACAAACTAACGACAACCATGTAACATGCACATGTGTTAGGTATATTGCCTCCCTTTGTAATACCATAGGTTTCCAAAATAACCAAGTTCATGATTGTCTAGAATAAAGGAAAAATGTCTTTACCTAGCAGAGGGCGTGTAGTCACTCATTAGCACAGCTACAACTTTCACCTACTGGTTTAAATTATTTATAGAAACAGGAATACACCTCTTTACACACAATGAGTTGCCTGCTACTATAGACCAGTTAACATCATACGTCACTTCTTTTGTTGCCTGCGAATCCATTCCTGCGAATCGTTATGGCCCATAGTATTAAAACTCTAACAGATACAATTGCCCAGTGTGTAACAGTCAGGCTGACCTATTTCAAGATACCAGGCCCTAACATGTTTACAAACATTGCTGTTAACTGGTCTATATATGTGACCCACTTCTACAAAACCAGGAACAATTCACAGTGACTTATTCCTCACTTGATCAAAACCAGTCAGATATGTCTAAATCCCCAGTTCATTCATCTTTAACAATAAAAGCAAGTATGGCTTTAGTTGCCTTTATATACACTAGTCTAATCCCACTAGCCAAGTGATGGATTTCAAGTCTGACAAAATGCTGTATCCCACATATGATGCTCAAGATATCCTTTGCTTTAAAGCACTTGTACCTGAAGTAGACAAAAGACTGGAATGCTAACACTTACCTGTGCTTTACATAGACAAAAGACTGGAATGCTAACAGTTAACTGTGCTTTATGTAGACAATTGTCTGCCCACTTTGTTTGGGTGAATTTGAATAGCAAGGCATAACAAATAAGGTCTTGAACCTACTGATTGATATCTTATGTGATTAACTGGTATTCACAACAACCTTCATTGCAAAAGGGGTGTTTGTTACTGTGACTCACAGGTATTAGCAAGTTATGTAACTGCATGGTTGCAAAGGCTTGACCTTACAGCAATAGACTCCTTCAATTTTCACTGACTCACAAACTAGTGGTCTTGTTTTGGTTGTTCTGTGCATTGCCTTGCCTCCATTGAAGAGAGTTTTGGAAAAAGTGTATTTTCTGCCATTGAGAATAAATTTGCTATTTTTTTTCATTGACCATCATTTGCCTAAACCTATATAGCACCTATTGGTGAGTTTCTAGCAAAATCCAGGATGAAGATCATGTTTCTTTTATGTTTTTCCAAAAGTAGCAGAAAAGCCCCATAGACGTCATGTACAAAACTTCACGGAACCAACCTAAAAATTTATCTTGAGTGAAAAAGCTTGCCTGATTCATTTTCGGGAGCCAAAATGG
>JAMKCH010076925.1:0-16478 GCA_023653785.1 Ophioderma brevispina | reverse complement strand
TTTTATAATTTAGCGTCACCGGCGACGTTAAATTCAGCAGACGACGAAAATGGCATTTAACACAAGAACGTGCACGCCGTATGCATGTTTCCCACGCTATGCACACTGTTTGATCGGTCTATAACCTTTGTGGTTTTAATATCAGTGAGTACGAGCCAAAAATATTCATGTAATATACACATTTGTTGATTAAAGTTATGGAAAACTTAAAAGTTGACCTACAAATTACCTGGATGTCTTTATCCACATATCAATGTCCCTATCTGTTTTGGGGTATGTTATTTTTATGTGTAAAATATATCTCTGTTCTTCCAATGGCCTAGACTATCATTTGAGAGCAAATTGAAGAAATTTCATATTTTGTGAAAATGTGCCAGTGCCGCTTTAATGCATTTCAAAAATGTAGAGTGTGGAGATTTGTAGAGCGCTGCTCATCACCATTCAGTATCAAAGCGCTTTAAATTTATTTCACTGTCACTAGGAAATCATCAGAATCATTGGATAAAGGGGAAAGATTTAAGACAAAATGAACCCTACCTCCACCAAGAAAATGCTTTCCCTCCTGTAGCTGAGTGGGACATCCCTGCCAGCTGGGCACTACATTGCTCTCATCCAATGAGCTGTCCCATTCCAGGTCCTCCCAATATGGAATAGGGAGGTGCACCTTCTCTATCCTGACATCCTTCATACAACCCACGTATGTGTTGTGGATGACTTGTGTGTTGCCTGTGTCAGGTCTTCTGATGCTGAAGTCAGGAGGGAGCCCTCCTATGTAGAGGCCTGTTGTAAGGCCGATGATGGTGTTGCTTGTAGATGCTGTTGCCGAACCTGTAAAAAAGTGATGAGTGCAATATCTTTTACTAGCCATTTTCTAGGTACAGGGTCGTACGCAAGATTTATTTTAGGGGAAGTGGGAGTTCGAAGTAAGTGGACCTTTTTTTAGAATAAGTGGACTTTTTTGGTAAAAGCCTGGACCTAGCCCCCCCTAAAATGGTTCTTTTTATGGACATTTGAACATTTCATCACCATAAGTTTACTTTGTCATTTTTTTTTCTAAATTTTGGACTTTTTATTAAAAAATTCAGCAAAAAAAGTGGACTTTTGCCCCTTTTGTGGAATTTCCCCCCATACCAGTACTTTTTGAGAGGCAATTCATGAGGATGATAATAATATACTCTTCAAATACCACAGGGTTAGAGGGAAAGGGCACATGTGGTGCAGTGGATCAGCGCTCGCCCCATAAGCATAAGGTTGTGGGTTCGAGCCCCGCTGTCGCCAATGTGTTGTGCACTTGGGCAAGGCACTTTACCTCGCTTGCCTCTCTCCACCCAGGAGTATAAATGGGTACCGGCATATGCTGGGAATGCAAAACAGACTCGCTGTGCGGGAGGAGTGGCGAACCCCCCACAGCAACATTATATGAGGGAGTCTGGCCCAAACGCCAATGACAGAGAGATGGGCACTCCGCCTGCGGGCGCACCATTTGCATTTTAGAGGGAAATATGGCACTATTTTCCCGAGATACTAGCTACAAGCCTATCACACCAAACCCAAAGTGTGAGGGGTGATAGGCTCATTGCCAGTACCGAGGTAAAATAGTGTGGCCTATTTCCCCAATAAAAGCCATGTAGTATTTGTTTTATTACACCTCCCTGTGACTCTGGGGATGAGGTTGTAGGGAAATAGTACTTGTAATAGGAGTCAACCAATGAAATAGCATGATTAGTTTCATGAATATTCATGAGGTATAATAAAAGTAAATTACAAGTGACCTTGTGGGTGCAAAATTGATCAAATTTATTTCAATATGGAGACTATTATACATCTCATACAAAATTTGCAGTCAACCGTACAAATGACGGGAATTAGTTGTAAAATATTCAACACTAACCTGTATACACATCATCCACAGTAATGTAACCTTGGTAACCATCCCTAGTAACCAACACATTATGCCAAACGCCATCATCATACGTCCTCCCTCCATCGTTAGTTGGCGTAGCTGCTGCAGCACCCCCTTGGGGGTCAAACAGGAACCAGGGCCTGCCATCCCGTAATTGGATGACGATGTACTCTTCCTGCTCACCATCTGACGCGGCAAAGAGAAGGAGGCCACTGATTGGGTCTCCTGATGTTTCACGGGTTACTCGAAATTTGAGCTCAATACCTGGAATGGATAGTTAATGGTGTCAAATTTTCAAAATAACATGTCTTTTTCTTATATTCATTTTAGACAATTGTAGATAAGGCTCCCAGGAAGTAACACATAGAAGGTGAAATTACATAATATCAAGAGAAAATGTTGTTTAAAAAAAAAAAGCGTTCACCAGATGCATACATGTGTTGTCTGACGTCGCAGTTTGTGAATAGGGCCAAAGGTCACACGAGGTCACCATTGGTACATGAGGTCACCATCATTTGGGTCACTACCCAAGGTCCATTGTATCCAAATATAAAAAATATGGGCACATATGTAGAAACAGCAGCCAATTACAGACTGTCCCAAAAAACTATACAATCAAAGATTAATTTTTTGGCCAAAAATTTAAGTTCCTCTCAACTGGAGTTTTACTGATTCTTTTTAGGAGTTTTCCAGCTTTCATGGGATTTTAGTTGGTGTAATTTGGGGGTCTGGTTCAGGAGTTATGGCTAATTAGCTGAGACAGTTGAAAAACCTGTTGGGCCAGTTTCGGCTATCCTGATATCAACAAAGTTGCCATTGAAAATCACTTTCAAGACATTCTTTATTGAAAATTAAAATAAAAAGTAGGTATAAAGTGCCGCTTCTTGTGATATAAGAAAATTTATAACTTTATAATGTCGCAATTGCTAATAAATACGTGTAGCATTGGGGAATTCAATTCCAAACGGTCTTGTTGTCTCAGCTTTACTCCAGATTTCAGCAAAAGGTAGAACCATAAAAACATCCTTGTTGAAAGTAAACTGAAGATCTTTGAACACAACCATCCTTTTCTTTATTGCTCTTTGTTGAACACGGCTTTCTTCATCATATTCTTCCCTTGCATCTTGGAGGCAGTGGGGAATAGGGGAAGGATAAATTGTCCCTCCACATTAGAGCGTTGTCCACACATTTGTCCCTCAACAGACTTGGTGACTGTTACATTAGTTTCAGCAGTCAAATTCCCCAAATTTCCATGAATTTCATGATTATTGTCCCCCTGAGAGTGAGTCCCTCATTTCACCCACAACATAATAATTTCTGGTGCTTTCACTGAAAAATAATATATTGATTAGTTCAATGCATGATAATACCTTCACTCTAATCTGTACAATATTCTTTTGTTGAAAAGGGTTTAATCCTACAATGATGCTACACGCATTATACCTTTAGTTTCTTGAACCTTCAGGTGAAACTGGCCCAAGTGGTATTTATCCTTTCTGTTCAACTGACAATATCTCCGCTTAGGCCTAAAAAAAAAATTGTTTGATTGGCGTAACCCGACCGACCCTATTTTTACCGCCGACCCTAAATATTTTTATTTTTTTGTGTGCAAAAAAAAAGTTTTAAAAACCACGTAAACAAATAATTTTCATTTAGTATCGCGATTTAGTATTGCAGGACATTCAAAATGACAAATAAAAAGATGTGTTACAGAAAAAGTGAACATGTGCCATTTGTTTTTGTATGTGTGTCATATATTTTGTGTTCTGGTATACATGTGAAACATAAAAAAAAAAAAATCCGACCTACCTACCCTATTTTTTTTCTATGTTACGCCAATCAAACAATTTTTTTTTAGGCCTTAGGGGTCCATCAAATCGGATGGAATAAAAGCGAGGATTTAGCTTAGGATCTTGTCTAACAAATAAAATCAAAATATTTGGCAAAAATGCACCGTTTATATTTTTCATAATTTTTAGTTTGATTGTATATTTTTTATTGGGACAGTGTGTATATTTAGGGTTAACATTTGGGTTAACATTTTACCACAGACACACAGACCGACAGACAGACACACACACACAAACTACCAAAATCAATCCCTCTGTGCTCTCTTGCAGACAAACTATCAACTGCAGTACTCTATGGGGCTTACAAAATTTACATTTTTAAGCCTTCACTTCAAAATGGATTGAAATATCAGCGCAAAACTTTACGGATGGTGTTTTTGGGTGAAGGCCATTCTATCAAGATGAAATCTTTATATACTTAAATTGGGCCATCCCCCTTTAAGATTTCCATACTGAAAGCATGAGTGGTCCAGTGGAAAAGCACAGGACTTGTGATCATAAGAGTGATAAATTGTGAGTGTGAGCCCCACCGTGGCTTAAAGATACTATTAGTGATTTATCCGAAAGACTCAAAATATTTACAATTTCCAGGAATAGCTTAAAGGTGAAGGGTAAGTCTGTAGAATTCTCATAAGTTACTTTTTCCAACTGAAAAATTGACAGAAGAGGAAGAAACGGTGGTGTTCAAGATACAAATCTTCATTCAATTACGCGTTGTAGTAAGTGTCCGTACGGACAGCAATGACTAAAATTTCTGATTTTGTCCTTATTAGATTGCTTCTGGTCATATCATTTGCAGGGTATGTTAGAATATTTGTCCTTGTTACAAACATGCAAAAATCTGATTTTTGATAATTTTTTTCGATTTTCTGATTTATCAAATCACTGATAGTGCTTTAAGTGTTTGTATCCTTGGGTAAGATACTTAGTCTCAATTGCCTTGTCGACCCAAGCGACAATTGGGGAGCTGTTTTGGGTGATGTTACAATCTAAGTGCTGATAGAGTTGTGCTTAGCCAGCTGTCACCTAGATGAAACAAAATGATTGTAAAGATTTCCTGATGGCAGCGTAATAATGGCAATCACACCATGAGTGGATACTTGCGCGTTATAAATGAACATCATTGTTATTATTATTAAAGGAATTAGCAGCAATATTGCGAGATAATCGAAAAATGTGGAAATGCATTTCTTTAGCTTATAAATCAGGATTAAGTGTGTACAATTCCATACAACTGCTTTGATGTAGAAACAAACCACCAAATAGTGAAAAAAAATAAGTATTTGAAGAAATTGGTCATACCGTCTCCCATAAATAAACATACAGTGATGGCGTCTCAAAATCTACACTAAACAGCTGATTGCGGTTTACACCAGAACAGAACAGAACAACCATCAATATGTTTGTGTTTGAGGTTAAAACTGTATTGATCATGGTGCACAATATCACGCTTAAAATGTGGGATATTCACCGGGAAAGGCTTTTTTGATCTCAAGTCGGAATTTTGATACACACGTATAGAAATTACAGAATTAGATTAAAAGTGCTGCCTTGTCTTTAATACACAGATTTCAGGCCAACCACTTGCAGGATATGTTCGCATATGCCAATAACAAATTATGAATATGAATTTTGATGATTTTTTTTCGATGTTTCGGATTAGCAAATCCCTTTAAGAGGAGCAAAAACATTTGAAATTGTTTACCTGTATATGCAGAACTTGGAAGTGACATATTTGAGAATAAGTAGTATCCCCCTCCTGGAAACCTTGAACCCTTCTCCACTTGTGGAGGTGCCCCACTAAATGCAGCTATCATACGATGTGCTTCATAGGATGGGTCTGGTCCATTCTGTTGTTTAGGGGGGTTCCATGTTATCATCATGGCAGAAGAGTTGTAACCATCTACAGATGGAGCTCTCAGATCTGTTGGAACTGCAAGTGAGAAAAAAAGTACATGTGGAATAACTCTAAATACAGTAAGTATAAACTTCCCTTGAAAAGTTCGGCAATGTCAAAATCAATGACATTATTCAAAAACACATTAGGTTGTTATACTGACAAGAGAAGGAAAGAAGCCTTTCTTCCTCCGGGTCTCCCAACCTTCTACAGCCCTTATACCCTATCGATTTCCTTTCCAATGTTGCCTGAAAAATATGCATTTCCTCTGAGAAGTGAAATGCCCAAAAAAATTCCATTTTAGCACCCTAAAAAAAGAGAATGGGAGAACTCGACCAGTGACCAGGGGTCCCACCCTGTCGACCATCACTCTTCCCCAATTCCGTTTGGCCCATAGCCCAACGGACGCACACATCCAATATCATGCTGTGGGGCGGGCCTGGAAGCGGGAATTCAACATGGGAAAGGAAAACAGGCTTCAGTTAGATGATTATAAACATAATGTGTTTTTTGAATAAATCATTACACTGGAAAACTGATTTCCTTACACCAATGTTGACTCTGAAAAATTGAATTAACCACCGGGTGTGAAGAATATTTTCAACAACACCAGACAGCACACTCAGTAGGAGGTGGAGCAATGATATTCTCAGAGAAGAGGCGATAGGATGCAGTAAGGCTGATGAATCAAAAAAGCCAGAGCACAAACACATTATGGGAATCTAGATCCAAAGTCAGGAAGCACATAACTCACCTAGACAGTGGAGTACCCCAGGGTGAGTAGTAGTAACAGGCCCAGACTTTATATGGTTTAAATGACCTAGCCAAAGTTTTTTGGCAGGAAGCCAGAGCCGAGATCGAGAGACGAACCAAAACCAGCCTAAGAATAGCGAAAGGAGAACTCTGAAGGGACTGGGATGCGACGTAGGCCCTAGAAAAAAGGGCCAGAAGCACTCAGCGGCAAAGGCAGAGATCCAAAAAAAAAAACAAAGGAGCTGCGGCAAACTAGAGAGGGGGACCAAGACCAGAACAACACAGATGAACCCAACAGGGAGAGGCCCGGGGGAGTTAAAGGTTGAGAGACTGAATGAAGGCAAAAAGGCTCCAGGCCCCGTGGAAGGGCTGAGAGAGAGTCAACCCTGACCCGGGAGAGAAGAAGGCTACAAGGAGAAGAAATCTTGAGCTTAAGGTCAGCCGGGGGGCGGGGGAAGGAAAGGGGGAAAGGAAATGGGGGACCGAAAGGAGTATACGGCGAGGACCAGAGCGACGCCGCACACAAAGGAAAATTGGGGGCTTCGCCAGAGATTCGCGACAAAAACTCCAGATCCCAAGAGGGAAATAGCTTTCGGGTCAGGATTGGAAGCCTTACAGGAGTCAATGGAACGAGCCAACGTTAACGAAGGAGGGCGAACCAAACAACCTTAACTGTGGTAGGCTGAGCTAGACGACCAAAAGATCCAAACAACAACGGACGCGAATCGGAGGAGACAGCTAACCAAGCCTCCAAATAAGCGAAAGTCCCAACTCAGGCTGTCGCAGCACAGAGAGATGGGACGATTCAGGCCTCGACTCGGGGTAAGACAGAACACCGAGGGAAAGAACGAGGGCACAGACCTCCGCAAAACGGAAGCCGCGCCCCAGCACGGGCAAACCGAAGAAAACAGAGCAGTCTTAAATGCTAGAGTAATAATAATAGCTAGCATTCCCCAGAGTCGGGCCAGCGCAACTGGCCCAACAAAAAGTAGGACAAAGTGGCGTTAAACCACCGAAGAAGAGGAGTCTACCAGAGGGGAGAACCAGCGGATAGCTCTGCCGAAACACGAGTCGAGCCCGAGAGGCGGCCCGAGGCGAGGTTGTAGCTCCCTAACTGCTCGGGGAAAAGCCCGAGCAGAAGCAGAAGCCAAAACAGTGGTGACTGTAAGAGAGAGCAGGGTGAACACAAAAAGCGTAGTAGCGTAGAAGGACCAGAATGAACCAACATGCGAAACTTCTGGACCAAACGACACAAGGCGGTATCGAGGAGGGGAGGAAAACAAGAAGCCACTTGCCGGAAACAACGGGCAACGGGCATAAGGATGCCAACAAGAAGAGGCCCGTGGAACAGCACCGCGGCTTCGACACAAGATCTCCCGGGAGGAAGAGAGTGAAGAGAGCCACCGGAAAGGTGCTACCCGAACGTGCGAGCTACCAAAAAAAAAAAACGGATCACCAACGCTCGAGAAAAGGACCCCAGTAACCAACTCGTTCACCAGACTCGAGAGTGAAAACATGGAAAGGAATGACTCAAACGGGGGGGATTACGCCCCAGATAGAGAGCAGACTTCCACCCGGGAGCGAAGAAGCTCCCAACCGACCCAAGTGGGAAGTGGGCAGGCCACCATCTCACGAGTCCCAGGTCGTAAAGACCAGAGCCAGAGCAAACTCGCAGCGAACGTGCCCCCAGGAACCCGAGGGTACCAAGGGGAAAGCACAAGATTCAGTCGCACACGGCGGGAGGACAAGACCAAGCCAACTGCCAGGAACAACTGTGAAAGCCGCCCGTGAAGGCGCAGTTCGGAGAACCCACCAAACAAGGAATACCCCGTCGCGGGGCTTCCCTCTCGCCAGACAGTTGAGACAGGGAAGGCCGCGGCAAGAAAACCCCGCAAGTGAAGAGATCGAAACAACGGAAAGCCTGAAAAAAACCGCTGGAGAGGAGGGGGGGGAAACCCCCAAAGACAGATCCCGACGCATCGGGGAGCACACCCGGGCATGAAAAGCCGAGGAGAAACCGCGCTAGGCCGGGACGAGCCCCAACGCTAGGCCCGGACGAGCCCCAAGGCCCGACGCTAAGCACGTATGACGAGCCCCAAAGAAGGGGCACGAACAAGCCGAACCAAAAACCGTGTCCAGGTCCCCCCGAGTGAGACAGCGGACCAGGGTAGTTAGCTGGGAGCCAACGGACTGTGAGAGAACTGTCAAAAGCCAGCCCCTAACTCCCAACAAACGGAGAAGGGACCCACGGTCAAGTCCAGGCGAAGTCGAAACACCTCAAGGGCTAGGAGTAATGCCTGGGAGCACAGGTAAAGGTTAGGCAACAGAGCCTAACCACCCCGTGCGCAGGACAACAGAGCCCAGAGGGGGGGAGGCATCCAACCTGGGTGGAGCCAAAAGCCCAATGAGGGAACAAGAGCATCAGCGTCTACAAGACTGACGGACCAAAGCACGAGACCGGCAAGAGCAGGTAGCCCTGAGGGCACCAGCCGGCCTGTAGGCCGAGTGTCTCGCGCACCGCCCACAAAAGTGAGGACGGAGGGCAAGGGAACAGCCAAGGCGACGATCAGGTCCCATCGGTTTGTATGTAAGGCCAAGGGAGGGGAGAAGGGCACAGGGCCCCTACCCCAGGCCTGAGGCGGCCCAGTGAAGCCCCAGGAGGGGCCATGCCAGACCGGCACAGGCATAGGCCTCATAAAACCCGAAGGGGGCCAAGGGGTAAACACACCCAGCAGCAGGACACAGCCCTAGCCAGGCCAGGACAAGGGCCAGCCAAGCGCGTGGGAATAACCAGGGCCAGCTACCCCAATGGAGATGAAGGGTCTAAGTCGAGAAGCCCAGCTAGGCGATGAACAGGTGAAAGACCCAAGGCCTAGGCCAAGGCGAGGTCAAAAGACCGCAAAGGCTAAAGGCCACGACCTCCCAGGAAGTCGGGGGCTAAAGACCCAAAGACCAGTATCAAGGACAGGCCTGGAAGCCTGGTCTAAACCCCAAGGGGAACAGAGAAAACGCCACGGCAACGTCACTAGGCCGACGCGGAGGGGAACGGCGATAGGCCCCGCTGATCCCCATGAGGGGGGCAGGGGCTAGTCGAAGCTTTGCCCTCATAGCCGAGCCCAAGCTCCCCAAGGGAGACAGCGGACAGGTATCGGTAGCCGTAGCTAACAGCCAGAGCCTAGGAGCCAGATAATGCAGCCAAGGCCTAAATGACCCAGAGCCTAACTGGCAGAGACCAGGAGGCCTCAAGTCCCCGTGATGCACACACGGAACGGAACCCGGGTAGCACAAAAGAAGGACTAGGCTTATCCGGACTGGAAGCAAAAGGAAGAGACCAAAAGAGGGGAAGCAGAAGGAACAAAAGCACGCCGAGCGAGACGGGGAAAGCTAAAAAAAAGCAGCGTAGAGTAGAGGCATTAAAGGCTAAGGTGGATCCGACAAAGCTGCCAGCCATAGCACGGCAGGATGCGCCCCATGCCCGGGGCTAGGCCACCACAAGCAGGGCAGGAGCATCCCCGGGAAGGGGGTGACCCTGCATGCATAAGCTAGAGCAACGTGAGAGGGAGAATGGCCAGTCAAGTCACAACGGACTACCACAAGGGCTGACAGGGCGTGCCACGACAGGGGCCAGGCGGACATGCGCCAGGGGAGAAGCCACTCAAGCTAGGCCGCACCGTAGGGGAGCCCCGCCAAAGAGCAGAATGAGCAGACCCAAGAGAACCACCGAGACTACAGCATCCCTGAGGGATGCCCGAGAGAGCCAAGGCGGAGCGACATCCCCGCAAGGGGGACAGGTCGCGGCGCGAGAAGTTGGAAAGTCAAAACCCGGGAAGGTGGACAAACAACACCCAAGCAGCAGCCCCCGTAAGCGGAGACCAGATGCTGTGGTTAAGCCCGGTAATCAACGCAAACGACGGGGATACATAAACGGCCCACACGAAAATCAACGCCGATGACGGCGGATAAACGGCGCCACCTCGCCGCGCGCCCCTACGGGAGAGACGCGCGGCATAGAGGATTGGATGGTATCAAATCAAACCAAGCCCACCACCCCTCCAGAGGAGTTGAGTGAGACGTATAAAAAGGGCGGAGTTATCCACGCACGAAGACGGGGGGGCAGCCCCAAAAGTCATCCTTCCCCGCAGCAACCCCAACGGAAGCACACGAGCTATAACAACCAGAACGAAGAGGAGACCAAGAGAAGTATAGAGAAATAGGCTAAGCTCGGGCACGCGGCGCGCCCTGGAAGGGAATGCTGCAGCCTGCAATGAGGCCCCCCGTGGAGGCAAGCCCCGAAGGCAAGCCCCGGAGGCTGCGGGGTGTGCCGAAACGTAAACCACCCAAGGGCGTGTACCGTAACAGCGGAACCGTAGAGGGAACCAGCGCTGGACGAACCGCAACCAGTACCGACACCCGGCAACCAAGCGTTTGAGAGGGGGCCGACGGGCGAAGCGCCTTGCGCGCCCCAACTAGCCCGTGAAGGCATGGTAAAGCATGCAGCACGAGTCAGATTAACCCCGCGGGGTTAGCAGGCTAGCCATGCGTGGGGGTGCCGCAGACGGCTGTGGACCCGTAGCGGGGAAAAAATAGCGCTGGACAGACCGCAACTATAAAAACGACAAAAGGAACAAAAGCGTGAGACGGGGGCCAAACCTAGCGAAGCGCTGCGCGCACCACATAGCCCGTGAGACTGGTGAAGATGACGCACGAGCCAGCTTCACCCCGCGGGGCTAGCCGGCTCGCCATGCGGGGCGTGCCGTAACGGCTGGACCGTCGCGGGGGGGCGGGAACGAGCGCTGGACGAACCGCACCAGTAACCGCGCACAGTACCCCGCGCGAGCGGGGGGCCCCAAAACCTACTAGCGAAGCGCCGCGCAGACCCTCACCTAGCCCGTGAAGGGATGGTGGATAAGCATGAAGCAAGGAGCCAGATCGGCACCGGTGGCTTTAGCAGGCGAGCAGGCGGGGAGCAGTGAGCATAAACGACAACAAACCCGCGGCGCCCCGTATAGCGGGGCGCCGAGGAACCCAACTCAGGGCCTGACAAATCAAGCCCCGAGACCGGTACAACGGCAGCGCGGTCGCGGAGTCCGAGGGGAGGCTCTAAACCACGAAGCGCCAGGTGTCATTTACTGGCGATTGATCGGCCCGAGAAAACCAGGGCGTCAAAAACCCCCCCCATAGCCACACAACGCTAAGGGGGACTGCGCGCCCAAATCCACAGGGAGAAAGCAGAGCAGACCACGCTGGCCTGCACCGATAAAGCAACGAGCTAATCAGGCGAGCCAGCGCCCGGCAGCCAGCGGGCTAGTCAGTCAAAGCCACCGGGGAGGGCGGCCGACCGCATGCTTGTGTACCGGATGTCCGCAGCCGCAAAATCCCCGAAGAAAAACGGCAGAGCCGACCGCGCTAGCCTGAACGGAGAAGCCCCTAGGGATAGAACAGGAGACGACAGAGCGGGACACTTTGGTTAGAGAGGTAGCAGGGGGGAAATCCCGAGAGGAGAAAACGAGCACAGCACTATCACACGCCATGAAGTAGCCGAAGCTACAACACCTTCAGGTGCTCCCAACGCAGCGGGGCCGCCTTGGAAAAACCCCGGACCGGAGCGTCCCGAATACCACCCCCCCCTGTTGCCCCTAAGCGAAAACATAGACAGGGAAAACAGGTTCAATGGCGAACCATTGAAACTGAAAGGCCACCGCAAAAGGACGAGCACCAAACGGAAGCAACAGGGAAGAAAGGAAGGGAAGCAAGACACGTAATGAACGCACGGAGAGAAGAAGAGAAGAAAGAGGGTAGCGGGGGGTCGGCGCGGGGTGGTAATTGAAGCGAAGCCATGATGGGCGTCGCGGGTCGGAAACGAAACAACAAAGAAAAACAAAGGCGATGCCGCGGTGGTAAAACCCGGCCCGCCAAACGCGGGGAGACGGAGACAAGGGGATACCGTAGCGGTAACAAAGTCACACACGGTTAAAGAAAGAAGTGGTCCAAAGTCAGTTTTCACATAATTTATAGAATACAACAAGCATAAGAATATAAAATAATAGAAACACTCACCCAATAGAACTGTTTTATTGGCTGTATTATAACTACAAGAAACAGAAAGAAACAGGCTCACAAGAAGCAAGGCATCCAAAGCACGCAACACGTGCGGCAATGGCGGCCTTTGTTTTACCTTATTTTTACCGCTACACAGCTCACATGACCGCACCGGCGGCAAAAAAAAAAAGGATTACACAATAACGCTCTCTGGACGGCGTTGTAAAAGTCGGCCGTTTATTAGCCAAAGAGCGTTATAAATCAGTATATAATCCAGTATATAATACAGATAGATATGGTATAGAAGTAGGAGTATTCAGTATTGAGACGACAACAGTTCCAGTATCAAATATCTCAGATAATTTGGCTGCTAATCACAGAGCTGCGATGTACACGCGTCAGTTTTGTATGGCGGCCCCAAAACGGGAAATTGAGGAAAAAAATGGGAAAAGTGTGGTAGGACAGGGGTTTGTGACCTGGTTGGTCAATGGTCGAGTCATCTCTTTTTTAGGGGTGCTAATAAAAATGGTATTTTGGGGGCTTTCACTTTTCAGAAGGAAAATGCATATGTTTCAGTAACATTGGTTTTGGTTAAAGGAAATCAGTTCGTGTAATGATTAATATGGATACTAACCGATCCTCTTCTTTCAGTTAGTTTCAGACTTGTTTTCCAAAAAACCATGGGTCAAAAAGACAAAGCATAGATTTATTTGTCCTTACATGCAATTTTTGGTACTTTGATTTGCTTACTACTAAAGCACCCCAAAAAATGCAAAGGTGCAATTTTTGGAGCAAGGCCTAATTTGTATTCGAAAACAGTTTGAAAATGGCATCGTGAATTTGTGAAAGCCCAAATCTGATCAAAACACAAAACCTGATATTTAACAGGAATGTAAGGATTGTCAATCAAATACAGCTGATTGATTTGCTTAGGTTGTGTTAAAAGTTGTGAGCAAATTAAAAACAAATCAGCTTTGATTTAAAAGGGCACTATCAGTGATTTGCTAAATAAGGAAATCAAAAAAATCATCAACAATTAGATTGTGTGTGTCTGTAACAAATATAGGTTGTCCAACTCCTACAAATGATAGGACCAGAAGCAAACGAATAAGGACAAAATCGGATATTTTAGTCATAGTGTCCGAATGAGACAACTTACTACCATCTTACCCTCACATCGCCATGTACTTCACTCAGTCAGTTCAAAAGTATCCTTAAGGGGACTACTTATTTAGTTTTGTTGTTGCGTTGTTTTTCTTTTTGTACAGCGCTGTGTACCATGAGTGCAGAGGCTTATAAATGCTTGCATTACATTACATGACATACCATAACAACACATAGGTTGGGATGGAGATTCGGATTTTGAACACGCCGTTTCTTCCTTTCTATAAAGTTGTCAGTTGGAAAAGTAACATATGGAATTCTACAGGATTTTCATTCACTTTCAAGCTATTTTGTGTGTTCTTGCAAGGGGTTATCATATATTTTGACTCTTTTGGATAAATCACTGATAGTGTCTTTGAGGATTGAACAAGGGATATGTCTCGTGGTAATGCAGACAATGTCTGTATGATGTCATTGTTCCGACCAAGCTGCAGTTTGAGATTAAAATTTAGCTCAGGTTTTCTTGGGGGTCTGCTACTGGTATCCTGGTAACCAGTACTACCTGTCCCAGGGCCAGGTTGTCAGTGGCTAAACTGTCACCCCATCAGGTTTCTAACAAAATCTGATGAGGAGGATAGCTGGTTACCCTGGCAGAACTAAAAAGAAGATCTACCAGGGCACCGGCTATGGAGAGCTAATGGCAGCCATCCAGCACAATGACGTCAGGAAGGGCATCCAGTCAATTACCTTTTGCTCCAATAAATCCTCACACAACAGTATTGCTGTGAATGTAAGGCGAATCAGGCCACCCCCATTTGCGGGGACAAAACCACATTTAAAACTCTGGTTTTACTACTACTACTATTTCTACTGCATCAAACTATATTAGCTCGCATAGGTTAAAAAACTGTTTTTTGATGGAACTTGCAGGACTTCTAAATTTCCAATTATTTATTTTGCGGATATGATTAGACATAATATAACATTGATGCTCATAATATGATGTACTGGTTTCATATCCAACTTTGGATTATAAAGAAGGTAGTCTTTCAAATGAAATAGAAAAAAAAATGTTCTAATCATATCATAGAGTGTGCCACAATCCAAATCCTATGGCTGATGAGTAATAGATATTAGTTCTTTAAACTTACCATCTTGCAAAGTTCTTCCGGTAGTCCTATCACTCTTAACACAGCCTAAACTATTGCATGCTTCAAGAAGAAATGTATGGGAGGAGTAGGGTGTCAGCCCTGTCATAATATAGTGTCGCTGGTCTGCACTGCCACTGTATACCAACTGATGAACAAATAAAAGGCATCGGAAAAAAATGTTTTATTCTTGAAAATATAAAAAAGCATTATGAATCTTAGAAAGGATTGCCACCAGCTACAGCTAGATACAGAGATTGAACAAAATGTTGAACACAAAGAACAAGACGCAATGTTGACAGGCATACACTTGCGTGCAGAGTGTGGGCCTAGTGGTTAGGATGCTTGCTTGTGGTGCAAATTTCCCGAGTTCGAATCCTGGTGGGAACACTTGCTGGGATTTATTCTGTTATTCAACTCTGAATTTGATCTGTACACCAGCTATTGATTAAAATCATAATACTGCTTGCTCTCTTCCAAGGTTCATTTGGAATTGGGGCAAATGAATCATGAAAAAACCTGTCCTTCGGAGGGGACGTTAGAATTGGGGCAAATGAATCATGAAAGCACCCCGGAGGGGATGTTAAGCCTTCAGTCCTGTCTATAGAGAGCCACAACTGAACATTTACATCGCAGCCAGTTTCGAATAAGAGTCGGGTGACTACCCCTGACTGTTCCCAATCTGCCCCCAGCCTCAAACCAGACCATGTTTGGAGCGTCCATATCATGGATACATGCGGCCCCGGATCAGCTTACACCACTCAACTAGTCCCAACACCTAAAGCCATTATCAATGACTTGCACGGATGAACAAACAAATTTAACAAAATGCGATGTGACATGCTTAAGAATTTATATTCAAGACGGTTATTATTTGGTTATTTTATTATTGAGTTAACACAAACTAACTTTTGTTAAGAATACTTATCTGCAACATACCCTTTCTTCTTCAGGTGGTCCAAATGGATCACTGGACGCTGTTATCTGGTAGAGATTGTACAGCACCACAAAACCTCGGAACTCGTCATCTGGGGGTTGCACCCAGCTGATGTTTAAACTTGAACTAGAAACACCTGTTACCATGGGAGCTGGTATTGAGAGTGGATCTGGAAATACAAAAGAGATTGATAAGCAAAGACTGTATCAAATAATTTTTACTGAACAGACAATTTTTACCTTGAAAGTTTAGGTGGCAATACTTTCTGCAGCCTAGGTGAACTCAGGCTGTTTAATTTTTTTGCTACCAACTTATGGTAAAGGGGTCATGGATTGTTTTCCCCATAAAGGGATTGATTTGGGTTAGATAGGGGATTTGGCAATTTTACACAGTACTTTATGAGCATACAGAATCATGTTTTTAGCTCTCACATTAAAACAGATCACAATATCAATGTGAAACTTTACAGATAGGGTATTGGGCTCAAGAATGTTCAATGAAGATGAAACTTTATGCAATTAAATCAGATTTCCTGAGGGCGCCCTCAATTTCCAAAAAATTGTGTTTCTTGCATGTACATAATGCTTGTCCATATACTAATCACTGTGTGAAATTGCTAAGCTTAAATCAAATTCCTTCATATAGAAAATCACAACTTTGTTATAAAATTCCGGATCCGGAATTTTTTTTTATACACAGTATCCTATGGGACGTAATACTACACATAAATGTTTACTGCATCAAAACGAAAAATCCGATTCATCTCAAATTTCGGAATTGTGCATTTTAGGTTGCTATCTTTAGTTCTAGTTGACTATTTTTCATTATTACGCAAAAAATAATATTT
>JAMKCH010076921.1:0-10567 GCA_023653785.1 Ophioderma brevispina | reverse complement strand
CATGTAGTGTAGTGGATAAGGTTTAGGACTTGTAATCTTAAGGCCCGGGTTCGAATCTGTGTAAGGTACATGTATTAAGTTTATTCATATGATGCTTAAGTAATTGGTGACATTAGAATGTGTATATTACCATATAACACAAAGTATATAAACTGGTTGAAATCTTTATTTCTTCACGTTTTCCCTTTGTTATTGCCTTTTTTTCTCATAATTGTTTGCCTGAAATATAACTTTTTACCACGTGGTAACGTAAATACAACGTTTGTATGATGCCATAGCTACAATGTTAAAATTTGGTTAGAGGATTGTAATAACGTTTTAATTCTTAATATTGTTTAAACAACCAACAATAACGTTAAAGCTGAGATTTTACACCGTTATTTTACGTTCCATGCAATAGTTGGTATTTTTACGGCTCCAGTTATTTTACGTTCTGCATGTAGTGAGTCCCAGCTGCCAGTCAAATGCCTGTTTTTTATAGGTTTATTTTTAACAGTGTAAATGTCGGTAGTGAGTATAATCGGTAATCAGCATTATACTTTATAGATCACCTTATAGGTGTGTGCTTTCCATCTACGCAACCGTGAAGCCAAACGTCAGCTTAAAGTTACCTGGTCTGGAACTCCCCTGTGATAACCCTGTCTACCTAGGAGTCACCTTGGACCGCACTCTCTCTTATAAGACCTACATTGAGAAGACGAAGAGTAGAGTATGTTCACGCAATAACATCTTGAACAAACTCACTGGCACCAGATGGGGTGCTCGCCCACTTGCCCTAAGATCGACGGCACTTGCCCTGTGCTACTCATGTGCGGAGTATGCCTGCCCTGTATGGGAGGGGTCAACCCATGCCAGGGGGCTTGATCCGGCGATACACTTCTAGTGCACCAGTGTATTGTTGATTATCCATTGTTGTTCAGTGCATTATATCCTACGAATCAGTCTCCAGTAAGGTTATCTGAGGCAGCAAACCTGCACGCCAAACAAAAGATTCTAGATAACCTTGCACGCGAAACAAAAGAATCTTGATAATTTGTGCACTCCGTCTTCTGGTGACTTCAGACAAACCTCTAGAAACACGAGAATGATTCATAAAATACAAAGCTCTGAACAACAATGGATAATCAATATACAACAGATTTACCAACCATGTCCATCAAGCATCGTTAAGGGTGGTTGACAAAGTTATCCTAATGTGTGAAATGGCGTGCTTGAGTGACTTTTTCAATTCCCCAGTTTCTCCGAAACTCTATATAATATTTTTTTTTTCAATTCAAATGAAAAACTATGGAGTTGATAAAGGAGTTTTCTAATCAAATTGAAAAACCGAACTTTTTTCAAATTGGAAATTGAAATCTGTACCTATATCACTTGAAAAACGTATTTTTTAAAAATAAATCTAACCAAAAATCTAGTATATCAACCTAAAAATAGGATATTCTATATGAAAACGTAGACTTTCAAAAACTTATTTTATTAGTCGATTTTTTTTTCGCAAAAGTTTATCATTTGATAAAACTGAGTTTAAAGATGAGTAAATGATTGACTGTTGAAAACCATGTTTCTCAAAATTACTTTAATAAACTCAGTTTTCAAGTAAAAACCTCAGTTTAAACAAGTTTATTTAAAAGATATATCATTTTAAAGCTTAGCAAATATAAATTTCAAAAATCTCGCACTAACTCAAGAAGCAATTTAGTACCTTGGCATTCTCAGTTCAAAATGATCACTGACAAACTCAGACAAACTCTTGAAGAACAGTAGGGTTTATGAATGACAAACTTTTCAGTCAATATTTATAGCTTTTCTCGATAAACTAAGTTTTCAATCAAAAAAAAAGTTTTCACCTAAAAATAAATTTTCAGTTGAAAACAAAGCTTTCAGTTAAATACTACAAATTTCCCGAAAAAAAATAATTAAAAAATAATTATGACCCCGCCCCGAAAACAACTGGTTACGTACGCCACTGCCACCGAACCGTGGTCATTCCAAACCCTCAGACACAAAAAAAAGCATGCTTCCTTGACATTTACTGTTTACTTTCATTTGACAGGAGTTGAAAAAAAAAAAAAAAAAAAATTGTAACATGATCCAGCCTTTTAATTGAGAGGGAGTCACTCATGCACGCCATAATAGCTTTGTCAAAAAACCCTCAATGCTGTTGTTTGTGATACATTATCCTATTTACAATAAACGGGATGAAGTTAGTATTCTGCAACAACATGCATTTTATTCCGTTATGGCTGCGAATTCATTTTGGTGGCCGCTTTCCACCCCTCCCCCTTTCTCTGGGCACATATACAAAATGATTGTGAACTACCCAATTTTATAGGCCGTGTGGACATGTGTGTTACAATACACACTAGTTTACTAGGCCTAAAGATCGGACCACATACCTTAATTGGAGAATCCAACTTTAAATATATCCTAGCTTTTACTTGAGCGCAGCTCGATGGCAAATTTCCTTTTGGTCTGTCCACCCCTTGTGTATGCACTTCGCAAGCTTATATGACCTCATTACCTGGTAAACACCACGGGTTTTAAAATAGGGATATATACACCAGTAACAGCAATGTTTGTAACATGTAGGGCTGGTATCTTGAACTAGGACGGCCTGCCGTTACACACTGGGCAATTGTATCTGTTAGAGTTTTGATACTATGGGCCATAACGATTGGCAGGCATGGATTGGTAGTCAACAAAAGAAAGTGACGTAGGAGTTAACTGGTCTATAGGGATGGAAACCATTCAAGAAAAACAATAATCCCGTACAAATGCGAATTGATCAATAGGTGATGAGTGACAAGGCCAATTGATGACCGGTGTTTTAAATCGTGAAGTTATTTATTTTTCTAGGGGTGAATTTTTCTTAATTTTAACACATATTAATATTATTACTTTATATGTGAATGAGGCATGCTAAGTGTATGACGGATATTTAACTGAGTTGCGAAATTATGTTAGTAATTGGGTCTGGGCATCAGTAGCATAATTCACTTAGCTACGTCAATTATCCGTTACATAAATGCTCCTGCCGGCTTGTAACAGGATGCCTCCGTCCAACACCAACGGAAAAACTTGTACATCCTAGCAGGAATGCTCCAACAGGACATTCGTCGTAGGTAGCGCATGCAAAAGGCAGCAGGCGTAGCTGCCAAGATCCAATATGAAGCACCCTGTGTCTGTACAGATACCTGCTGCCCAACCGCCTTAAATCTAGAGAGAGTTTCTAAGCAAAGTCCAACCTCGAACAGTCTCTAAGGAGGTAAGGAGTCGCTTGTGGAAAGAAAGACTTGCATCAAACAAGTAACATCTATCGGTTTGAACCGGTGAGCATCTCCCCACCTGGAGCTGGCTCCTCATGGGCTGAATGGCGATGACCTCAATAGATTGAGAAACCGACTGGCCGATCAAGTTTCCTTGCAGAGTGGGGCTATATGAAGCAGATCAGACCTGTGGTTGTGGAACAGCACCACAGACAATGGACACCTTGGGTATGGCCCCACTGCTGTAGCAACAAGGCACAAACAGGGACCTTGCGGAAATTCAGTGAAGCAGCAGACGTTGTACCCACTCTGGCTGGATCATATTGAGAACCGTGTTTGGACACGATAAGAAGAACCTTATACGCTTTTACGGATTTGAACTCAAATATATGTCACGTAAGGTTATAAAATAATACAACATTATTGACGAAAAAATTATCAGGAGTTGCAAAAGTTGCCCCACACTTCCAGGAAAATGGAGCTTTTGGTATGAAGAAAGCTCATCAAGTATTTTCTCATTACCCCCGTGAAAATTTAGATCCTTTAGGACCTCACTCCTTTGAGTTTATGAACAAAAACGTCTCACAAGTGTGGTATACAACATTTTATAAACACAACACTGTCATACACACTTGAAAACAGGTAGTAAAATTTGACCCCGATGACTGGTAAATTATACACCAACTACATTTAGTAAATTTTTGTTACGTTTGAAGTCATTGTGTATAATTGCGTAGTCATATATAACCCTGATACATTCATCTATCTAGCGACATAGCCTATTGAATGACAAACGACACATTTCTACAGCAATATTAGCAATTTTTTGCAGAGTGCCCCCAATTTTCAAAATTTGATATTGTTGACACAGTTACGTTGGACTGTCTAGGAAACTATACCTGCGAACGAGAATGCCTAAAAAATGCGTAATTTATCACCAAATAATCGATTTTGTAATTAGAATTGGATCCCAGATTGGACTTAACGGCAGAGCTGGAAATGCTACGTTTATGCCCGTCATGATGAAATAGTGCCCACCTCTAGAAAATAACCTCTACTTGATTGCCTGAACTAGTAAAACAACTAATGGTGAGCGTAGACACGTACATGGCGCTATTTCCGCTATTTTTCACATTGTAAGGCCGTTTCCAGCAACCCGTGAATTATTATGGGGATCCCGATAATAATTATTCTAGGTACAAAATTCCTTCGTTGTGACACATGACATTTTCGAGCTTAACCATTCACAGGGATAGTTTACTAGCCAGTTACCAATGCCAACCGTGTAAAAAATCTCAATATTTTTGAAAAATTGGGGCGCTCTTCAAAAAAATGTGCAATATGCTGTTAAGTGATGTAAAAAAGATTACCATCATGTGCAATCCTAAATCAAACCCTTACCATGTAACATAGTGTCGCGAGCGTATATGCGTTTCTATTGTGTACATATCATCAAGAGCGGAAATTTTCCGACATTCTAAATTATGTCTTGGGCGGTCCCTTCCTTATATTTGTCATGGCAGTTGTGACGATAATGTATATAATAACACTTAGTATATTATTGGGCGTTGGTTTTAGACTTAAACAGTGGCACGCGCGGGGAAACAAAAAGAAAACATGACAACAAAATAATTTATATTGAAACAAATACATTAACTTCTTTCATTGGTAAATGCTGTTCCGTATTTATTGTGCCACTAATACTACATGTATACTCATAGGCTATACATGTACATCGATCACCACACGGTGATTTCACAGGTTGCTTATTTCCCAATAGTGCTTATTCTACTGTGAAGCAAAGAGGTTATATATAGATAGAGAGGCAAACGGTTACGTAATCTTAGAAATACACCGTCTCGCATGTTTTGCCGACAACAAAAAAAACCTAGAGTACCAACAATAGAAAGCAATGGCTGCCTCCGCTTCTTCCACATACTGTGGGTGCCCCTTTGCATATACACTAATCCGTAGTGATACAAATTAATGTAGGTGTTAGAGGTGCAGTGTAATAATAGTGTACCTGATCATTGTGCGAGATACTCTTGTTTCTCATAAGGCAATGCGCGCTTAGGTGAAAAGATGTATCATTGAGGCGGTTTATTTAAATTCAAGACGACTGATGTGTCATTTCAGTCGTTGTGTGGCCATTGGTAGGACAAAACTTAACCACCACCCATTAGCATCCAACATCCAACAACTGAGATTTTGGCGGATTGTTTGTATCGAATTGAAATAATGTGTGTATTACAAGCACCAAACTGATAATTATTCTGTTCAATATTCCAAAATGTCTGCGCACAGCACGGACGACTGGTTTGAATGCGTTTCACCCACTGTGTGAAAGGCCCTGGGATTTAAATGCCAAACAAACACGATAGATATCGACAAGGGCTGGAGACAATACTAAGCTAGCAAATTGGTATCGTCATTGTAACTTATTGTAACATGACTGAAACATAACGGATGTGGATAATAATTGATGAAATCCCCGGGTAAAATTCATTCAGCCATATCTTTGACCCACTCTCAAACCAAACATTTTCCTTGATCGGAGAGACTCAAACGGTCTATAATTGTTGGATTGCTCTCAAACGGCATAATTGTTCGATTTGAACCCAAACCCAAACCTAACCCTCAAACTGCGTTTTTCCGGCAGTTAGTTGTGGAGCACCGACTTTAACGAGCGAAAAGGTTAGAAAATAAAACTTGATGAGAAACCTACTACCATTACTAAGTTTTATCTGTATGGCCAGGCTAATTAAGATCCACGGAAATTATTATACTAGCGCTGTAGCTTTGAGTTTTGCTTCATTAAACAGAATAGGGCTAGAAATCAACCAGGACCAAAATTTAAACATCAAAAAAATACAATAAGAATAATGACATGCTCGTTCCACCCGTGTACCACAAAACTTCAGCATCGGTAATGAACCCGACGCGATCGGTAGAGTTGGTACTTCACGCGACGGTCGAGTTGGTATTATCTCCTCCTTGCTTCCAATCTTCCAATCTTCCTCCCTTAATTATCTAATCGCCGTGACATTGCTGTCCTGTGCCATCTCTTCAAGATTCTTAACCACCTTTGCTCTTCTCCTAATCCCTTCAAGTCGCACCCTAGACCCACCCTTCGCAATCTCAATAGCCTCTCTCTTGATCCACCCTTCCGCAGGCTCTCGCTTTCTAAAAGGTCTTTTTATGCATTTGCTCCCACATTATGGAACTACCTGCCCGAGGATGTTGTAAAGTGCACCTCCCTAAAAGCCTTCAAAGCCGCTGTTAGCCTCCTCATCTTGTAGCTGTAGGTCTTAGGTTTTTTTTTTTTATTTTCTCCACATTCGTCTGGTCCATTTATTTTTTTGCTTTTCCATCCGCCATGTCTTTTCATTTTTGGTTTTAGGGCCGCCTTCTTATTTTTATGTGTTTTTTATGGGCATCCCTTTAATTTAGTGCTATGTCACTATTGGGCTTGTCCTGGCTATATAGCCAATTGCTATAAATAAAATATAAATATAAATTACACGGTCGAGTTGGTTATCGGTTGAGCTGGTATGACGGTCGATTTGGTTGTCCGTCGAGTTGGGATGACGGTCGAGTTGGTATCGGTCGAGTTGGCAATCCGTCGAAGTGACTGTGTACCTGTTTGAATTTACTGGTGTGCGCCCAGTGCGGCCTGATGACTGTGATTCGAGGGAGCACACCACTAAATCACTCCGCATTTTGTGTAATGGTGGGTAGTTCCGGTAAAAACATACCGTCGATTGTAAGGAAATTGGTGTGGCATGGTGCGTAGATATTGTTGGCGGTTTTGTCTATATTTATATGTTGCTGCACAAAAAATTGAAAGTTTCTTGAAAGCGCTGCAATGTTCTGTGGAATTATTTATCTTTCAACAATATTATGTCTATACGAGAGATAACACTGTTTTTTTTTTTTTTTTTTTTTTAGACACACCCTTCGCAATCTAAATAGCCTCTCTCTTGATCACCCTTCCGCGGCTCTCGCTTTCTAAAAGGCTTTTATGCATTTTTACCCACATTATGGAAACTACATGCCAGAGGATGTTGTAAAGTCACCTCCTAAAAGCCTTCAAAACGCTGTTAGCTCCTCATCTTGTAGCTGTAGGTCTTAGGTTTTTTTTTTATTTCTCCACATTCGTATGGCCATTTTTTTTTGCTTTCCATTCAGCCATGTCTTTTCATTTTTGATTTAGGACCGCCTCTATTTTTATGTGTTTTTTATGGACCCTTTAATTAGTGCTATGTCACTATGGGCTGGTCAGGCTATATAGCCAATTGCTATAAATAAAATATAAATAGAAAATTACACGGTGAGTTGGGTTATCGGTCGAGCTGGTATGACGGTCGATTGTTGTCCGTCGAGTTGGATGACGGTCGAATTGGTATCGGTCGAGTTGGCAATCAGTCGAAGTGACTGTGTACCTGTTTGGATTTACTGGTGTGCGCCAGTGCGGACCTGATGATGTTGATCGAGGGAGCACACCCTACACTAAATCACTCAGCATTTTGTGGCCCCGCCCACACCACCAAATAACGCTCCCATTGAAATCACGCTCTAATTGACTTGAAATAAGTTCAAATTTCAACCCCACGTGACATCATATTGCTGTTTTGAAGATATTATATATCAAAAAAGATGAACATTTTTAAAAACATGGTAATTTGATACCATACAGGATAGAATTCGAGATACAGGCTTGTGAATAGCGCCACCACTTTTCCACCCGACAGGTAAACCCCATAGCCGTATCCAAGCACGGAGTACTTCCGAAGGGCCTAATTTATTTGTAGAAAAAAAAAAAAATTCAAATTGAGTTCTTTTCTGATATGCCACGTATAGAACATTGTCTGCATTCATTTAAATATTAACATTGACAATCAACAAATATATATGCACCATGCCACACCAATTGCTTACAATCGACGGTATGTTTTTACCGGAATACCCACCATTACACAAAATGCGGGAGTGATTAGTGGTGTGCTCCCTTCATTTGAACATACAATTTTTTAGTTTTCTTTATTTTCATAAACATGGATTCATTCTAAGAAAAAGTGTCACTTAGTATAAGATAATTCATCCGATTTGAAAAATAGCTTTTGAACGTGGAAAAGTCACGGCAGAAAATGCCTGAAAATGCGCTCTTTTTGACAAATTGCAGCTATTGCGTCTGCCAAGCCAGTAGTGACATTGTTGTTAAGGGTTTTATGAAAATAATGGCGTCGAAGAGTGAGAAAGTGAAAACATTTAGTTAACAAAGCATCGGACGCAAACCACAAACTCGGGAAGCGATTTCCACGGTGCTAAGCTTGGCCCCCTCCCCTTAAGCATCAACAACCGAAAAAGGCTAATGTGCGGAGCCCGAATGATCGATAGTCAATTTCGCTCCCACTCTCTTCTCCGGTTGGGGATAATTGTTGGGATAAGTCGGGTGGATTTAGAATAAGAAGTTAGAGTGTTGATAAGAGTAGGGTTAGGATTAAGGACATGTTGGGTAGGGATAAAGCTAGGGTTACGATAGGGTTAGGGTTAGCGATCGGTTAGCGTTAGACGTTTGAGTAGTGTTAGGTGGGTCGAGTTAGATTTGGGGACTAGGGTAGAGTTAGGGTTAGAATTACGGTTAGGGTAGGTCGATGGTAAACATTGGGCTGGGACTTAGGCTTTAGGGTATTAAAATGCTCGCGTGGGGAAATCCACGCAAAAGTTACCTACAAGTGGTAATGTGTATGCACGATTCTTTGCTCTTTAAATTTGCTTACCGTGGTCATTTTGAACAACGTTAAGGTTCAAAGAGAGCCCGTTTGGAGACTTTATAAACAATAAATTATACAAGTTTTAAAGGTATTACAACCTCACGAATATGCCAAAGTTCACAGGGATCTTTCTTCACCATGCTGTCTCTTGGCAATAGAATAGGCAGTTTGATGACAACATGCCGTTATTTTGGCTCTTAAACGGAGGGTATCAGGACGTTCGCTTGAAATTGAATGCATTACCGAGAAGGAAAGATCACAGTGTTATCTCTCGTATAGACATAATATTGGTTGAAAGATAAATAATTCCAAGACATTGCAGAGCTTTCAAGAAACTTTCAATTGTTGTGCAGCACATATAAAGTAGACAAAACCGCCACTTTTAACCAAAAATGGACCAAAGTTACACCAAATCAGTTAAATCCGTTAAAATTGTGGGTAAGACTGTTGTGACTAATTTCTGGACAAAAAGTCTCTAACATTACACGAAAGCTTCATTTTAGGACAAAGAAGCATTTATTCTATATAACAATCACTTTTGGGGCCTCAAAATTTGCTTAATCTGCAGAAAATCCAAATTTATGAAGTGCATGCACGTTCCCATACAGCGCTTTAGAAGGACGCACACCACTATAAACGCTCCCATGAATACACGCTAAATTGACTTGAAATAAGTTTCAACTTAAGCCCACGTGACATCCATTTGACATGTTTTGAAGCTATTTCTATATCAAAAAAGATGAACATTTTTAAAAGAATGGTAATTTGATACCGAGAAGGATAGAATTCGAGTACAGGCTTGTGAATAGCGCCACAACTTTTTCAACCGACACGTAAAACCCAGAGCCGTATCCGACACGGAGTACTCCGAAGCCTAATTTATTGTAGTTCAAATATTTCTTTTATGATATTCCAAGGATAGAACATGTCTGCACTATCATTTAAATATTAACATTTAAATAAACAATATCTCGACACCATCCCACACCAATTTGCTTACATCGACGGTATGTTTTTACCGGAAATACACACCATACACAATATCGGAGGATTTTAATGTGGATGCTCCCTTTGTGTAATGGTGGGTAGATCCGGTTAAAACATACCGTCGATTCACGATTGTAAGGAAAATGGGTGTTTTTTTTTTTTTTTTTTTTTTTTTTTTTTTTTTTGTTTTTTTTTTTTTTTTTTTTGTTTTTTGGCATGGTGCGCAGATATTGTTGATTGTCAAATGTTAATATTAAAATGAATAGTGCAGACAATGTTCTACACTTGGTGGAATATCAGAAAAAATAAATTGAATCTACAAATAAATTAGGCCTTTGGAAGTACTCCGTGCTCGGATACGGCTCTGGGTTTTACGTGTCGGTGGAAAGAGTGGTGGCGCTATCCAAGCCTGTATCTAGTAATCTTTTTTGATATAGAAATATCTTCAAAACTCAACTATGATGTCACTTGGGTTGAAATTTGAACTTATTTCAAGTCATTTTAGCGTGCATTTCAATGGGAGCCGCCGCCGGCGCCGTT
>JAMKCH010076917.1:0-101225 GCA_023653785.1 Ophioderma brevispina | reverse complement strand
ATATGCTGTACAGTGTAGGGGAAAAATTTTCAAGTTAATAATTAGCATTTTTTGTTTCAGATTCAGTTTCTACAAAATTTCACCCTAGAAAAAATGGTATTTTACGTAGGATATCTTTCCCTTAAGTTTCCACCATTATGTCCACAAACGTGTAAGTCAAAGCTTTGAACGCTCCTCCAAGCAAAATGCACCAAAACCCCGGCACAATCAACATGGTCACAAGAAGTAAAGGAAACAGCTGCTGATGAGGTAGGTGTGTACCAGTCTAATAGTTGTTTGAAGTGAACCCAAACGTGACACACCAAGTGTTGTAGGGGGGTCATTTGAGCAATTGCAGAGAGTGGGAAAAACTGACATCAGATTCTGTAATATTAATTGCTATTTCAAGGCTATGAAATAGAATTGAATCAAGCCTAGCACAAATACAAATGAAAACTGTCCGTCAGATTGCAAATTGAAGGAAATAGGAAGCAGTTGACAATGAAATAGAACAATTGATACTAAATCAGTAATTGAACCTGCTTTTAGTGAAAGGACACAATATGTATCAAAATATTTTACCAGGCCCAAGGAAGATGGGAGGCCATCGGATGAAGATTTAGGACTTATTAATCTAAATGAGCATGTGGTTACAGACATGTAAAAATGGAAACTTTGAAATCTGCCAGATCTTTAATAACCAAAAAAAACGTGCTATATGGCTTCACTCGACCTTAAGGATGCCTACTATTCTGTACCAATTGCTGAAACATGTAGAAGTTCTTAAATTTCACTGGAAAAAATAAGATGTTACCAATAATCGAGCATGCCAAAGGGTCATTCCATGCCAAAACACCAAGGTGTGGAACCCCCCTCTAAGATTTTGTGGAAATTGCAGTCAAAGGTTACATTTTATGGGGATACAGAGGAGGTCAAAGGAAATTCAAATTCCATTCTGTTTGGAAGTTATGGGCTTTCAAGTTTTACGGACTCGGACTATAAAATTGTGATTCAGTATTAAACAAACTTTATTTAATGCTATTTATATAATCATTTATTGGCCACTTGTGCATCAATAACAAAGCAATTAGAATTCTTTGTCCCCCCTAGTATAAATAGGCCCTCAAATAGTTGCCATGGGGGCAAAAATGGAATTAAAATGGGACAACAACATAGGAGGGCGCTTATTTTGATGCGTAACCGATATAAGTTCTAGAATTGAAAAATATTTAGCATACACTATAACACCACGTGATAGAAGTTTTTGTTTTGATTTTTGATGTCTTCAGTGAAAAAATGGGATTACATATCAAGCAAAAAGACTCAGTTGGTTTAAAAGTTGCTGAATTCAGAAACCCTTCATTATAAAAGACAAAAAAGTATTTTGGGATTTTTTTTTCAGCACTACAGACCACTTAGATGTGATCGTATCATCCAAAACATGTCCCAACCAATTCCTACAGACATGTAGGGAGCCCAGTTTCCCAAAAATTTTCTAGTACGTAGTCAAATTTTGCACTTTTTCTGGTAAACGTTTCTGAATTCTGCAACTTTTTAACCAAAATGGGCCAAACTTGCTTCACCTGTTTTTCACTGACACATCAAAAAATACAAAACAAAAATTATATCACAAGGATGTTATAGGTATGCTAATATTTTTTCACTGTAGAACTTCATATCAGTGTACGCGTCCAAACTAAGCGCCCCCTCTATGTTTGGTCCCATTATTTTAGTACATTTTGCACCATGTCAACTATTTGAGGGCCTATTTTGACTAGGGGGATGGATGCAAAGGGAAATTCTACTGCTTTGTTATTGATGTAATAAGTGGCAAATTGCTTATATAAATAGCATTAATAAAAGTTTTTAATTTGAATCACAATTATATTAGTCCGAAGTCGTAAAAACTTTGAGAGCCCATAACTTCAAAACGGAATGGAATTTGAATTTTTCCTTTGACCTCCTCTGTAGCCCCGTGAAATGTACCTTTGACGCAATTTCAACAAAATCTGAGAGGGTGGGTGCCACACCTTGGTGTGTTGGCATGGAATGACCCCAAAAGTCAGGACCACGACTTTTCACCCAAATTACTAAAGCCACCGTTTGCAAAGTTACGGAGCAGGGCAATGTGATTACTGGATACATAGACGACACCTGATTGTATCAAGTTCTAGGGATCAAGCTGTCTATGCAGTACAAAAACTACAGTTCAATTTAATTGTTGACAAGCTAGGATTTTAATCCAATCCTAATCTGTGTTTGAAACCAAGACAAGAAATAGATTACTTAGGGTTTGTTATAAATTCAGTTGAAATGAAAATTTTTCTACCAAATGAGAAAAAAAACAAGATATTAAAGAGTGTGCAGAGCTGCTTTAGAAAAGAAGCCTACTATTAAACATGTGGCAAAAGTTAATGGTAAACTGGTAGCAGCTTTAAGCAGTACAGTAGGCCAATAACTACAGATCATTGGAAGAGACAAAACCAAGCATAAGTAGAGTTAAGAGTTAAAGCAAAACCGGGGGGACATTATGATTAGGAAAATGTATATTTTAGAGCAGGCAAAATCTGAGCTGAAATTGGTGGGGATTAGCATGTTGATCATGCTATTCATGCATAGATCGGGCTAACCCGAATGCATATGGCCTCTGATGCATTGGAATGGGGTGGGGGCAACCATGGTTACCGGTTCACATTGGCGGAGGACGATGGAATACCACAGAATGTTGAGGGCAGCAGATAATGAGATTAATTATTTGGACTCTTAGCAGCATTTTTAGCCTTGCAAGCATTTTGTAAAGAGGAGAATTAACATACATGTAAATTAAAATCTTTGACAACAACAACAGCTGTAGCTTACATAGCCCATATGGGGGGATCAAAATCTGAATCTTGTATTGAGCTAGCAAAGCAACTGTGGCAATGGTGCATTGAGAGAGCTATTTGGGTTTCAGTAGCACACCTACCAGGAGTGGAAAACACTCTGGCAGATAAAAACTCACGGGTGTTTCAAGATTGAAACCGAAGGATGTTGAAAAAGACCAAATATTTTAAACAACTATGTATAGAAATGCACTGTTTAAACCACAGGTCGATCTTTTTGCATCAAGGCTTAATACACAGACTTCCAAGATACGGTCAGGGAAACCAGAAAATCCAGGGGCGGGGAGGAGGAGGAAGGAAGGAAAGAAGGGGAAAGCAGTAGATGCACTTTCCATGGACTGGGGGACCCATCAAATTTTATGCATTTCCACCATTTGTATGATTGGGAAAAATGTCTTCAGGAAAATAGATGGAGATAGAGCTGAGGAAAATGATCGTTCCCAATGGCCGACACAACATGGTTCCAAAGTTGCCCTTCACCTGCTCATTTCAAGATCCAGGGTATTGCCACAAGTACTAGAAATTTCGCGGTTCTCGGCTTCGCGCTCGCTATATTAACAGAATATAGATGGGGCCGCCCCATGACCTTGACCCTGGCACGTAACCTTTGACTCATCAACATATGAGGAATAGCATGGTGGCACCTATGACAAAAGTTGGTTCCAATTGCACTTCAAGTTTTCAATTTAGTCAATTTTACCTTTAAGGCACATTTTTCAAACGTGACTCACATGCCTTTGACCTTTCAAACATGGACCTTTGACCATCAACATATGGGGGATTCCATGTTGCACTTGAACAGAAGTTTGGTCCAATTGAAGTTAAACTTTTCAATTGAGTCATTTAATTTAAAAAAAACTTAACAATTGTGACACACACATTACACCACATCACACATACACCACATCCACACATACAAGGATTGCTAAGTGGTCCTGCCAGCTATAGCTGGCGGCCCACAAAAACCCTCCTATCTCTTCCGGGAACGGATAAATGCCATCTTTTAGACAACAAAACTTGAATGATCTGTTGCAGGTTGTCCGGAAGTCAATCACGTGTACCAAGGAATACCAGAAGATGCTGCAACCATCATTATAGCATCATGGAGGAGTCAACAAAACAACAATACTATGCCTACATCGTTAGATGGCTCAAGTTTAGTGGCCAAACGGAAAAATTAAGACGATGCAAAACTAAGGCCAAGTAATAGTAACTTTTCTCACATTGCTGTACAAGAGTGGATTGGGGTACAACTCATTAAATATCGCACGCAGTGCATTGTCGTCATTTGTTTTGCTTAAGGAGGGATACACAGTTGGACAACCACCCTCTCATCTCACGTTTTCTTAAGGGGGTTCTTACATAGCCCTCCGGACGGCGATATAAGTGTATTGGGATGGAAATTGTGGTAAACTTGCTCAGACAATGGACGCCGGCAAATACTTTAAGTTTGAAAAACAGTTGACCACTCAAGCTTGCAAGTTGTTGCTCTTAACCGACGCACAACGGAATTGCCAGACAATTAAAAAATGGTGTTTGGATAATTTGCACTTGGAAACTTCAAAAGCAGTGGTCCTCATTTCGGATCTGATCAAACAGAGCGACCAGGCAACATGGGTACTACAGTCGAACTCAGAGAATACCCAGTGGACAGGGCGAAATTTTGTGTCTTTACTTACCTAAAACACTATCTCAGAGTGACGCGGAAAATACAGTAACAAAGAGGAACCAACTTTTCATTAGTTACAAGCGTCCCTATGCTGCCGTAAGGACCACGGGCCAATTTCTTCATGGTAGTTACCACACAAGCTATACCGAGTAGACACGGATTACCTACACACTAGACGTACACGCGCCGGCCGGATTTCCGTTTGTATTTTTGCCGCATAGACGGATTAGTAAGTGTTACACACAGCGGCTGTCTGCTTTGTCGTGGAGTAGCTACGTTGTTACACCCTGGCTTCAGCTCGCGCGCGGTTTTCTCATGGCCAATTTGTTTTTTGATATTTGTGGCCATATATTTGCAATTTGTTACTCTAATGTGCGGCAATATAGGGGTTTTTTTGATGATGCCTCCGGGATTGGAATTCGTAATGATTTTTCATAAAAAAACGTCCAAAAAATGATTAAACGGAGGCCCAAGTGTATAGCGACCTCATTTCATGAAATTTTAACCCCACTACTCAAAATGGCGGGTCGTGGTTACAGCGGGGTAGGGGTTAGGCTACGTGGTGATGCGTGATACTCCCGGTACTGTCTACTCACATCCACATTCTATCACCTAGTGGGCAACTACAGGGAGATTGGGGTAGGTAAAGCAGAGTACAACATTACTGGATACCTAATAATTGTGTTACTTTGTAAGCCCTATTTTGCAGACCCTACCGCCTCGCAATTAGCCCTGTGTGTACTGATGCAGTTAGTGCCGCGGTTTAGGGGGTAGATGGTTATAGGAACATGTGTAGCTGGGCCCGTTAGAGCTACCACGTGAGGTACGAATCCGGCCGTGTTGTAAAGATTACCATTGCCAAGGAAGGGATTAATGGTGGTACTACTCATGCAGGAATCAACATTGGCTGCTTTAAAGCGTCCATGGACATGCTGTAAACATACTTATAATACCCACCAAAAAAAATTGGTCATTTCATAGTATGTATGTTATCAATGTAAAATCTGCATGAAGCGTTAATTGAGAACCCGTTATATTTGATAAAAATTGGGCATTAATTCATGTGTTTTGGACAAGCTTTCAAAGGAAATTCCAAAAATGAATAGTGATTATTCGCGCCGACAAGCGTGACCCAGAAGTGACGTCCGAGTTAGTAAAACAAATACGCGATACGCGTCATGATCGTCATCGTGGAACGGAACGTGGCGTGGACCCAGTTTTCTTGCTACGTACCCAGTTTGGGATTCTCGTGATATGCGTCGCACGTGTTGTATCATAATGGCATAATTTTTCTTGATTTGGTGCCTTAAAATTACGATAATAATGCGCTGTATTGTCGACGTGTGCACCAGCGGCGACGGTACCGACAAGGAGAATCAAAATAGAATAGCTTTATTCAAGTTCCAGACAAAGAAACCGGACAAGGGAGAGATTTCTGGAGTGTTGCGTTGCGGTTAGCCCAAGTGTGAGCTTTGTTAAACGTGTTACTCGACGTCATTAAACGGGGGTCAAATCCAACTGCAGCATCTTGATACGCTTTCGCGAAAACAGGAGAAGGCCCTGTCAGTTGGGTATATTTATCCTTAAATTTTAACACTTTTCACAGATGGCACTTTTAAAAATATGTGTTGCGATTGATGAAAATGTAAGAAATTCTAAGAAATGTCTACTCAAGCCGTGTCATGGACCTTTAAGGCGCATTTACTCGAGCAGCTTCGACCTCTGCGGCAAGCAAGTTGGGCGTTCCAGTCACAGACATTCTGAACACAGCAGGGTGGTTCTAGTGAAAACACACTTTTCGAAATTTTACACGTCCCAGTGTTTTTTTCTCTTTTTTTATAGAAAGTAGCGCGGGGAATTTCCTCCACTTTGCTAAAAAACTGTGAACAAAAAAATCGTCCGTTTCGAAGTTGGTATCACATGTTACAAACTGAAGACTAATAGTGAGAAAATGCCCTGGGGGTAAGGGTGAAAGGTTTACCATTTGATGTTGAAACATAGTCAAAAATACCCCAATGTTTCTGTGGAGTAGAGTTAGGCACTTGGCAAATTCAAAAATTTACTTTTAACTTGACTGTTGTTTATGGTTCAAGTTCAAGTTCAGCAAAGTGTGAGAGAGAGGAAGGAAATTGAAAATTGGTTGGATGTTAAAGGAGTAACAACATTACATTGCCACTGAACCTAATTGATAAACAGTGAACAATTAATAGACATAAGAAGTTATTTGAAACACAGACTGAATAACTGAAAAGCACAGTTAAGGCTAACTGTATTGTTTGAGTGTTTACTTACATATGATTAAATACATTGTACATGTATGAGACATTGAATGTGAATGTTCTGATGGTTAGTTTATGCAGTGTGTTAAAATTGAGATTTGACCTAGTGGAGGCTTTAAAGGTCTCACGAATCTTCAGGAAGATTTCAGAAAATAGGAAGATTAAACGAGAACTTACCTGTTTGAAGTTTAATCTTGATTTTATGAGAAAGGTCGAGTGAGAGATTACGTGCCCACCTCTCCCGCCCTTTTCTCAAGCTTCAAGGTTGTTCTCGTTTATTCTTTCCAGAAATTTTTTAGGGATTGTTATGACCATCAGGCCACATCTCTCTTTAAAGTATGACTGCACATGCGCGAAGCGGGATCTCACGTAATCTCTCACTCGACCTTTCTCATAAAATCAAGATTAAACTTCAAACAGGTAAGTTCTCGTTTAATCTTTCATTTTACCCCGCTATACCTAAGACTAAATCCTTTCTAAATTGGGTCTATTTTTACAAAACTTAAAAATGCGTAGAAAGTAAAAAACCAATTGCTATTAATCTTCGATGTTATGACCTATTATACTCTATACATGATAAAATTACAATCTAAAGATACCAGATTTTCAAGCCTGAGGAAAGCAATGACGTTTTTGACGGGGAAATGCCCCAAATTCATGAATTTCGCATGGATTTGTATGCACGAGAAGCTAAAACATCCGAATTTTAAATTGCAAAACACGAGGATAACTTACAAATTAACAGGTTTGAGGATATATGTACAGAAAATTAATTAAACAAGGTTTAAAATGGTACGATCTAAAAATCAAACAGAACTTGCGTTCTTAAGTTGTTGCAGATATTGAAGTGTAAAAAACTGCTAGATTCATCGTTTTTGCCCACTGTTTCACGGATAGTGAGCAAACGAGACTCATTTTTTACACATGCACCATTTAACTTAGAGAGGCCCACCACTCAAAGAGCAAAATTGACAATTTTAATCATTATGTGCAAATTTTGACAATTTTGGCATAAACTTATAAAAATATTCCCAATGTTCGTCAAATAACACCACCAATAAAAATGTGCTAGCTTAACACACCCTGGATTATGGTATTAACGTCAACCGTGAGCAAAAGCAGGAAAGGTAGACTATCTGGACACTTTCTGGCTGATGAATGAGCCGTAAAGATTGTGAAAAAGGCCAACCTCAGAGATTTAAAAATAAAGATTTTTTGTGTAGGTAATGCAGATGTCAACTAGGAAAGGAAGACATTCACCTTAAAAAATGCTTAATTCCAAAGTTAGAGATAAATCAGAAAGTTTTCGTTTTCATGCAGTACAACATTTATGTATGTCAGTATAACAGTTTGCCATAGGATACTGTGTAAAACAAAATTCAGGACCAGACATTTTAAGCCAAAGTTTTTTTTTTCTATATGAAGGACTTTAAAAATGGAGACTTAGAGTTATTTTCCACACAGTGACTATTATATGGGACAAGGATTGCAAAAGAAGAAAACACAAATTTGGTTGAAAAATTGAGGGTGCCTCGGGAAATCTCTGAGGCAGCCTTTAAAGAGACATGAGATTTCAGAAAGCACCCCCAATTTTTGTTGAACTCGGTTTTTAGCATTTGGAATGCTCTTACCAATGGATTAAGATCACACCCTGAAGTGAATAACAGACAAATTCACCATCTTCATGTGATAAGATGACATGGTGTATCAAAATCCTCAAGGGGAAAACAAATCCACACAAAGCAACAGGACCAGACAACATTCCTGCCCATCTTCTAAGGAGTTAGCCTTGACAGCGATGGGACCAATGCTAACCATCTGTACCAAGCATCCCTGGATAGCGGAACAATCCATGACAATCTGGAAATCGGCTACTGTTACACCTATCTTTAAGAAAGGGGACAGGAACAAACCGTTCAAACTACAGACCAATTCTCACTAACGTCATCGCCGTAAACTTTTAGAGCATATCATCCACAGACATGCCAACTTTGGAATACCGCTTTCAGTATTCCAGACACCCAAAAAAATCATTATTTTTGACCCCAAATCAGTATTCTTGTAAATTTGTAAATTTTGGTCCAAAGATTGCTCTACGGCCTGTAGGCCGCATATAGCAATGTCAGTGCAGTGAACGGCAAATTTGGTGCATCAAAAGCTTTTTTAAAGAAATAACATGAACATACATTGTAAAAGTTGTGTAAAAACTAACCAAAGGATCATTAAAGTGAAAAACCAAGCGACCTATTTAACATATTGAACTGCATCATGAGATTAGTGAGCATCTTTAATTTATAAGTTAAAGCCTTACATTTAAAGGCTCAGACTCGAAACTAAGATACTATGCACATAAAAGCACTGCCATTATAGGATAGAGTGTCTTTAAAATACAGCTTTTCCAAGAAAAAATGGACAGAGCTCCGCCGTCCGACAGCCCAATTTAAGGAACTGTCAGTCAGAAGAAACTAAGTCAATATGGAGCCATTTGTTTACATGTATATTACATCAAAAAGAAGAGAAAAGCCTTTAATTTTAAAGGTCATAACTGAAAAAAGGGAAGAAAGAGAAAGACAAGTGAAGAAGGGGAGAGCTCTTGAAAGGTATTTACTGGCGAAAAAGGTAAGAGTTCTGCCAGCGACAGGCAAAGAGGAACTGTCATATGAACACAGTCAATCTGGGAGAATATGTTTAGCAAAACAGTAGCATATAATATTAAGTTAAAGCCTAACTTTAAAGGATATAACCGAAAACTTAAATACTAGTGCACATAGGAAACTGCATCATAGGATAGAGGTCTTTAAAATACAGCTTTTCCAGAAAAAATGGACCAAAGCTCCGCCGTCCGAACGACCCATTTAAATGGAACTGCAGTAGGACAAGAAGAGGAGAAAGAAGGAGGGGTTCGGACTGCTACTTCAAAAGATAAAGTTCAAACCGCCTATTCATCTTCAATCGGCTTCTTAAATCAATCGACTTTGGAAAAAGACTTTGATTTGCTTGCTGGAGAAAAAAGTACATCACCTGTCATTAAATCCCAGAAACTTCCCAATTACCCAGTGTTCAATTGGTATTTGCACAGGTTCTATACACTTATGGTTGTGACCAGTACAGCGAAAACGTACTCGCCGACATCAGGTTATAAACAAACCTTTGCCCCAAATTTCAAAGATTGGCCACTTTGGACCCTTTCTGACACAAAAAAGTATGGTTGAGTTGTATTGAATATGCATTTATCTAATAATATCAAAATTGTCTAGGAAATAACCGGATATTGTAATTAGGCTAAAATAATTAACATCTTTTATTGACCCAAAACTTGAATCAATGTCTGCTTACCGGAAAAGGGTCGATTTTGCGTTTATTTCGTTAAAAAGCAACTGATTTCCTCAATTATTTAGCCAACGATGAAAATAAAGAAAATCAGGGCAGAAAAAAACACGCGGGTGCATTGCCAGCAGAGATCTTTTAGCTAGAAAATTAATAAGCCATTTTAGTGGGAGAGTGTGTCAATACTTCCCTGCTTGTGAAAACTTTCCCGAACGGCCCACAAGCTTGAGGCGTTGCAACAAATACCTTCAAAGATCCAATCGAGTGGCTCTTGAAGTCTCCTAACAATGAGCGGAATGAATGAAAGTAACTGGTAAGCGGATTGCAAAATTCGAGCTATTCTCCTTCTTTCTCATCTTCTCTTGTTAGGAACTAACGTCCAGATAGTTTTTTTTTTCAAAAAGTGCATGAAAGTTATAACAGCCTAAACTTTCAAAGCTTGGAAACTTTTAAACAAAACAAAACACCAATATAACCAATACCTTGTTTGTAGGTCTCTTCCTTTAGGGGAGCAGCTCTAAAGTAAAAACGCACCTGGAACGGAAATTTGGAGGACATATAGGATTTTTTTGGATAAAATGCAAGATAAATATTTGAAGTCCGTCCAAAAGTTTTTTACAAGGTTTTTACACCTACTGTATTTAAAGCAATAGGCTGATTAAACATACAAATTTGCCATATTTTTTTATTAAAAACTTTAGTACTTTTTTACAAAATCTGCTCGAACTTAAAGACGGAAAGTATTTTTAATATGCGACTTCTTGCACTTTGTAGTGAGTCAATATTCACGAAATACAAAAGACATACCTGTCATTGCAAATCCATGCTCGTGGTAGAGAAATTGCATTAAAATTTATCCTCATTTTATCGATTTTTTAGAAATACATTCGTATTGTTCCATCATAAAACGTAAAATTAAATGATTTATTGACGTAAAACACTGAATTTCATAAAATGTGATTCCTAAGTAGAATTATGGTTCAAGTTTAACCCCCTTAGACCAATATTTGCTCAGAAATTTACAAAATCAAAACACGAGTCCACATCACTGATTCAACGCAGTACATGAGATGCGGCAATGGTAAATGATGAAAAAAGTAAACGGGATAAAGCCACCCTTGGACTAATCACTGCTGGTAACAACGTCTTATTGTGAGTTCGTATTACAATGGCAGAACATGTAAATCGCGGATATCTGTGGCGATTGTGTATCAGGTTGAATGGAATCATTTCGTGTTGGTTAGGTAATGATGTTTTATCATTGAAAAGAAATTATTATCAAGAAGCTAATATGAGCTAATTTTCTGTAAAAGAAGCAATTTACATTTTTTTTTTAAAATTTAACCGTTAATTTTTCAAAACCACTGTACAACCTTCCGATAGATTTCGGTTACACGGGGTATGCAGGGGCCACTCATTTGAAAAAAATCGCTCTTGCTTTGCATATATGAGCTTATTTAAAAAATGTTATAGTCTTTTCGCCATTACAAAGATAGAAAAATTAGGATAATAGCTTTTTCCAAGTAAAAATTGCGTTGGCAAGGGGGGGACTTGGTAGACAATTTTCACGTTGGTAGACATTGGATTCCACACCTCGTCAAACGAGTTTTCTGAATTCTGCGACGACTTTTTAAAAGAGCAAAATACACTGTAAAAATGACAAGTAAGTTAGATCGAGGAAATACTGCAAAATAGAAGAAGAAACTATTGTTATTTGCGAAAAAAAACCGGGGAAAATACTCAATTTATGTAAAGACAATGTCCTGACTATTATGACGCTCATTAAACGTGTTAAAAAGTGGAGTCTGCAAAATCCCATAAAAAACAGTTTCATTCCTTTCACCGCTATAATGTTTTTTTTCCACAACCAACTGTAACTGATTTTAAAAATATTTACAACCAAATCGGATATTGTAGTAATCGCACCGTTTAAAACTTGGTGGCATTTTGTGGGGGATAGGATCTATAAGAAGAAGTGTTAGTCAGAGTACAAATGGGGAGTGTAGGCCTTTTAAGTTCACAGTTCTTACAGTGAAATTATGGCGGACATCATTTGTGAGGGATAGTGGAAGTCATCAAATGGAGAACTGTGATGATAGGTCTCATGTTAAAACATCATGGATTTTAGTAACTGATATTCCCTACATAATCACATTTTTGTAGTAATAATATAAAAAGTTGTGTTGTGATTGATTTATTGTCAGAGATCTCTAATTAGTACAAGAATTTGTGGGAGAAGAGTTGCTGACAGTTGATAACCTCAGTAAATAAGTAAAATACCGATATTTTGTTACAGCGTAGGTTCTAATGTCTGAAGCTAAAAACTAACCAAAAGCAAGTATATAGTTGGTTTGTTTTCGTTGCTATTCCTTCTTAAACTATAATACTTTTAGTTTTCCTTTAAAACTATATCCACGAATTGCAGACAGACATTTAATTATATTGATGTTATGTAGAGATTCAGGATGTAGTTTGAGTAGTGTTGCTTTATTCACTTGAAGGGCTCCAGAAACAGGTTGCCTATTTAGAAAGAAAACAATTTCAAGTGAAGGGATTTTCGGAGGAAGTTTCGTGTAAAATCTACTTGAAGTTACTACTGTATTCACGGGTATTGGTAATTTTCAAATCGTTTATCATTTAGAAGTAGACTCCGCACCTTGCCAAACTATTGCACCAGTTCTAAAACTATTGTAATGGTGGTCAAAAGGGTATTTTACACTTTGCTGACAAACAAGTGATCAAACTGTTACACCCTTAAAAACACGGGGTTAAATGATGACCCGTTTATAACGTGCAAAAGGGTTAGGAGTTAGATAACGGGTCTTCATAATAGTTCGTAAGAATGAGATGCGGAAAGGGAAAAGGAAGAGCTGTGAGTGAATTTATAGTGCAGATGGGACGGGTGTGTACGGGACCTCGTAATGCGATGGGATTCAGGTGTAAGGGAAATCATGATAGAGATGCAGAGATATCGCTTTGAAACCTTTTATTGTCATTATATGGAACCTTTAGAATGGAACCTAACAAATGGTTGTTAACAAAACTGAGAACCCAACAGGTCCATAACAGAACCTAACAGTGCTATCGCAGTTTAAAGAACTATTTTTGGTTGCGTTTGAAGAAATCATATATTAGAGGAAAGATTATTAGAACTCTTCGCACTTTTTCTAGAGGTGGGAGATATAAGGGCACCTTCAAAATGATGGTGGTAGTTGTTACACAATCACCTATTCCAATAGATGTGGCTCCATACAACGAAAATCCTAACCTCACATCTAAGCAGAAAAAAACCATCGCCCATCAGCAAGATACACTCTAAAATCAGATTAGGATGCGGAGAGTCACCCAAATAATTTGTCCAATTATTTGATCCACAATTCAGATCATAATGAATTATGATTGATACCCAAGATGTATGTTTTGTGTAAAAATAGCAAATATCTGAATTAGGGTGCCCTAAAAACAAAGTACTGCTTGTAGTTAACAATGTAAGATTCCGTCACGATTAATATCCACATTAAGAGGATAAGCTTTATTCTTTAGTACGCAAAAAGATGTGATCTTCGTATTGTAGTATCTGTAGATCACGGGAGACTGTGTTCACTGCAGTGTCATTCTAATTGTTTTCATTGACACAAAAATTTTATATGACAAGAACAATTACTATTTTAAGATATTCACTTTTTGGCTGCCATATGATTGATGCCATTGTTACAAATTCTTAAAAGATCAGGAAATATATTTTATTAAAAAAATACAATCCTAAGAATTCATGGTAGTTTTTAAACATTCGCAGGTTATTCGCTGTATAGGATATTTTACAGTATAGATTTGTGCTGCCATTTTGAATTTGAAGTATGACTAAATGTTAAGAGTGCCATGCACTTGTTTCATGGGGTCATATAGTATATCTCGTTACTCAATAGTTTGATTAATATAGGGTTGAATAGAATAATTATCATTTTATGGCGCCCGCCATCGGGATTTCTCCAATGCTCAAGATGCATGGTGGGCCCCCGGGGCAGATTCTTGTTCTGCACACCCTGATCTATCATTTCAGCAAAAAACATTGTCCATGTACTCAACTTTCCGGTCAGGCCTAATTGAACCATATCTCCCGACTATTGGAGCATAATACGAATTTCAACCTATGTGTTATGTTGAATGTTGAGCAAATAAAATCACCTTTGTTTTTTCACTTAGACATTTCTGGAGCCAAAACAAAGTTAAGAAATCTATTGAGTGTCGGATCTTCTATGAAATACACTCACATGCAATATATATATGGATGCCTTGAAAGTTTGCATTGAACCTTGCGAGAAAATTGGACAAATCAAGTAACTTTAGTTGTTTGCGTTCACGTTTCACTGGAAAAAATCATTGTTTATTAAAGTGGTGCGAAGTTAGACGGGTTTAGGTAATAAACATGTACCAATCTCTAAACACTTGGCGTCAACTGCCTCTTAAACACCTACCTGACCAAATATGGAACTATTTTTCGATTTTAAACTTTTTAAAACGTTTATTACGCCATAGTGCAAAAATGTCGTTATTATTTCACTGTTTTTACAGGATGAAATGATTAGGGACGGGACCTCATTCGTTTTTTTCATGAAGATGCCGTCCTCACAGGAGAACAGTGTTATCGTTCCATGTTTTTATTGATACTCCTACGCTAGACGTACCCGGCACTGGAATAGCTGATTGATCCTTTGAGTGTCCTTAGAATCAGTGCTGCAGAAAGGACCTAATCACTGTAAGCACAATTCTCCTACCGTGATGGCACTTGAAACCTCAGTCAAAACCCAAAGACCGTTTCCGCTCTGTGTTTCCACCTGGCAAATCGTATGAGCAAAAAGAGAACTAACATCACTTAGATGGAGAAAAAAACTTCACATGATCACAACAACGAAGTACCTTGGCGTCACAATGGATCCGCAGCATTACTTTCAATCAACACACAAAGGTAGTCGCTGCCAAGATGCAGTTAGTGTACAACTCCTCGAAGGATGCACGGAACAGGATGGGTGTGAATCCTTTGATCACCTTACATACATCAAACTGTTGCCTTGGCATACTCCACTCCTGAATACGCCTGCACCATATGGAGAGTCAAAGCGTATTCACGCAAGATTGATGTCATTCTGAATGGTGCAATGAGACTTGTTAGTGGTTGCCTTTGGCAAAGCCTGTAAAAAGCCCCCCCCACCCTCCAATTCTGTTAGCATAGCTCCTGCACATCTTAGGAGGAAAACCTTCAGACGATAAAAGCTCGCAAGAAATGTGATGAACATGGTTCGTTAATCACCACCAACCCCTTTTGCGGATCAGAGAATTACACGGATCACTTTCTACCAATCCAGGAAACGGCAGTCCCCACAGTATCCATATCGATCATCTTGGATCAATGACAGATGGTTTGAGCACTGGTATCCTCTACTTTGGAACTAAAGCAGTTTGTGGACAGCCCCTTATAGCAAGGCCCAAAGGCTGTGACCTTGATAGGAAAAGCATGGCGTCCAACATCAACCGACGCCAGATACAACTGGCGTGGTCGTACAAAGAACTTCCTTCACAAGATCGGAAGTAGAACCATCACCAAACTGTGATTGTGGGAGCCACAAACCATTAGCCACATCATGAGGACGGGGAGGTGTACAAGTCCCCCCACGAGGAATTCCGGCCCTGATCAACCTGGATGATGACAATATCAGTTCTGGTTAAAGCGGAGCTTCACTGTGATTTTGGACTTGCACGATCGAACGAATTGAATATCGTGGATTATTTGAATATTGTTCACTAAAAAAACTGCGTTATTCAAGTAAATGTAACGCGGATTTAACCGTATCACCAAGGGATTTCACAAACTCCAAAAAACATCTTGTGAAGAGGTAAAGATCCCGACTTGGAATTTTGGACAGTGTCCCATACGTCAATTCCGCACTTCTTACCAACAGGCGCATTCTGTACTGATTAAAAATGTAAAATAATACTAGTAGTAAACTCAAATACCAGTATAGGGCATATGTCATTTCTGTTGGTATGTGATCATCACATCTAAAACTGTGCGGAGTACATTTGACAAAACTTTTTTTTTACCTTCTATGTACCAACGGTAACAGTTAATGGTTAAATATCTCTTTTAGTATAAACGCTTTCCATCAATGAGATAATTGAATAGTTGTAAACACGGTAATTAAATTTAGTTAAGATGTACCAAAAAAAAATATGTAATTATTGCTTAAACACATGATTTTTACAAGCCATGCACTTACAATTTTGTATTGTAATCATTCCATACAAAAATGGAAAAAACACTTATTTTGATAATATGTCTTCGGTTGTTTCTTAACTGTGCATATAGAAGTACCAACGCTATACAGTATTTACAATTGGATATACTTAAGATCGCGTGTTTGATTGAATATGTACATACATTAAAAAAGGTAATGCAAAGTTTTCTTAGGTTACATACACTATTTGTTAGGAATACATCAGAGACAGTGAGTTAGTCTTTCATTTTTTGAACGATCACTGCCTTCCTGTAGAATTGAACGGAGACCTGCAATATTGAGAGAGAGTTTTGGCTCACCAACGTCTTCAGACCGATAACATGGGGTATAACCGTTTTTTATCAAACGAACCCCACCTTTCGTCCATCCCCGCCCACGATCTACGAAATGATTTTTTTAAATGGACTTCGTTGATATTTGTTTTGTTGATATTGATTGGATCTTTGACATTAATAAGAAAGCCATATATCGTAGGCCCTATGAAGAATTTACAGGCAAATTGATACAAGGTCTGATGTGGCATTTTTGCATTGCGATTTTGTGCAACCAGCCAACTGGAAATACATACACCCCTCTTGGAGTGTTTTTATTACAAAATACTGGCTGATTTAAACCAATAAGCGGGTTTAGGCATTTTTCGTTCGAGTGCATGCCAGAAAAGAAACAACATATCAACGACAATATAACACCCAAAAACGCCGTTTTGAACCCGGCGGTTGTGACCAAACTTTACGGCGTTCTCCTATATGCAAAATATGTCGGTGTTCCTTGAAGGGCAATGATCATTTTCTAATTGCTGTAATAGCGGTATTTTTGGTTAATATCTTATATTTTCAAGTGTGATGGACCTAAATTTCTTAGTTATTAAATGCAGTTATTCATATTAGAACCTGTACTTTTGCATGGATAAAATAAGACATATTCTGAGGCCTATGATTAGTGGAAAGATGATGAGGGCTTTTTTAAATGTGAATCGTAAAAACATCTACAAGCGAGCGCTCTATAAAACAGCGCTATTCCACAAGTCACTAATCACAACTAATGTGTGAAATCATCTTTTTATTTTGTTCATTTAACGACATATGTCTTCTTTATTGATTATAATATAAATAGGGGAAAAGACTAACTAGTAGCTGAATTAAAGTTGAGTTTTCTATTAAGGCGGCAAATTTAAATCCTAGACAACAAAACATGTTACATCACACCTAGTTTCCCCAGCTGTTGGGCAGCTGCCGCTGCTGTGGCTAAAAGTCAAAAGACTTCTTTCTATTGACACATAAGAATTATGATGAAAATGGGGTTAAATTTTGGAGCTCACAGTGGCTATCGAAGGAAACAACATGCTGCATTGTCGCATGGAGTATCTTGAAACGAATTTTCAAACAAATACAAGCCAATATATTTTGTAACGTAACTCGTCGTTTTGTTGATATCATCTGTACATGCTGGCCAGACGTTAGATTGGTTCAGAAATGTATTGCAGTCGAAATTTCCAAGTGGTTATGATTTGTTATGACGATGAAATCCATAACACAAGGTGTGGTCAAGTTGTTCTAAAAAATGAAAAAATTTGCATAATTATTCAAAACAAAGACACACCGTACAAAACCCCATTTAATCACAAACAAGCGTGTGATTAGATACAACCACTCACTGCCTCAAAATTGAAACCCCAATAACAACGATACAGTTATTTAGATTGTTGTACACCCGGAAATAAGAAACATACCGATGGTAAAACAAAAAATCATTGCATTACTTTTATTGTATTAGGGTCCATAACCCCTAAACCACTGATGCAAAAAACTTGTAAAAAAACTTTTCAGATACCTTTAGTATTTGAACAGGATGTCTTTTTTGAGCCAGAAAAAAAAATTATATAGTATCCAACTATGGGTTTTGCTCTTAACGGAGCGCTTTCGGCCTTAAATCTGCGCCCCTATTGGCACATTGAAGTTAATTAGTTAATTGAAAATACTGCAGAAGACATTAGCATACAGCAGTTTAAATGTTGGTCAATCAAAAATTAATTGTGGGTTGAAACATCCGAAAGTCGGGGAGAGAAGTGAGAAAAAACGCATGTCGGCAACCATTTTAAAGGGACTTTCAATTGGAATATCTTTCAATATATATGGTTGTCTTATTCATCTCCTGAAGAGATATTGCCCTATTTCCTGAACTTAAACTTTTATGGAATTACCGTATGTTCTTCACTTTACCTACTTTATTTTTATTTAGTAACGCGAACATTTTCCGTATTTTTACTCCCGGTATTAAAACGACGTCCGTATTGGCACGTTTTCCGTACGAAATACGGAAAATCCGTAATAGGTGGCCGGTCTGCATCCATCCACAGCTCCATGATGCATCAGGTGGAATGGATGACATTATTTCTATCAGACGTTGTGAACCAAGGTAGGAAGTTGGTTAGAGCACCCCTTGAACAAGGCTCCTTTTGACCTTATGTAAAATCTTAAAGTGTCATTTGATGCATGATCAAGTTGGGTGTAAGTGGTCATGCATGAAAATTTCAAAAAAATTGTGGTGTGTGTTATGAAAGTTTTGACACCAGACAGTACTTCAATTTTAAACACAGACAGGAATTGAATAAAAAATGATAGTCAACATATGTGTAAATTATAAATGGAAAAGTAGTATATTTTATATTTTATTATTTCACACATGCCGGTATTAGCGTTAATAAAAACAATTTGACAATAGATTCATTAAATACACCAATCAGCAAAATTTACCAGCTATCGGTAGGCTATACATGACAATTGAAAATAGGGCAACAGATAGATTCAGACATGATATGGACAGTTTTTCAATGGTCCAGAAGGTTTAAGGGTGATTCTGCACGTAATCTCGTGTTCCTTTTTTTAAAAATGTTCTACGGCAAAATGCCCCAGATTTGGCCTTTTTAACAAATTCGTTAAACATATAAACATCATCTTTGTTGGCAAAAACTATATTGATTTCAAATGAAAAACGTTTGCAAAAGTGAATGAAAAAAAAAAAAAAAAAATTCAACATTTTACAGCTTTGTTGGCTCCTAGGGTCCGGTGCAAAAAAGAAAAAGACACAACTGACCCTATAGGAAGTCCCTCGGCTGCTGAACAGTGGGTTTTTTCAGTCATTATGAGTGAAATAATACAGATTTCATGAAAGATTAGCTATGATTTAAAATGTGCTGCAGTAATCTTTCTTGCTGAACAAGATTTTTGAATGTTATAAAAAATTTGACATTTGTGTACATGTCTTAATCTTGTTGTACAAGACTCTCTTTAAGCATTAAAGCCACTATCAGTTAATTTGTTTCCTACAAATGAAAAATGCCCATTTGTCTTAAATGCTAGTGTTAGGTCATACTCAACACCATATATTACTGTGCTTGTGAAAACAGAACACTACTTAAGCATTTTAAAATGGTTAGAAGGATGCAGTTTCCGACTGCTTTTAGACTTGAAAAAAGTCAGATCCCTGACTTTTATTAGTAAACAAAGAATAAAATAATAATAAAGGACACATTTAGCATACATCAGTTAAATGGTTACATCAAAATATTAATGTGGGTGAAACATCCGAAAGTCGGGAGTAAAAACGATGTCGGAGACCAGTTTAACAGACTTTATATAAATTAATATCTTCAAATATCATGTTGTTTTTATTCATCATCTGGAGAGATATTGCCCTCTTTCCTGAACTTAACTTTTATGAATTTACTTTATTGTTCTCACTTTTATACGTTTATTTTTATTTTAGTAACGCGACGACCATGTTCTCCTCCGTATTTTTCCCCCGGTAAAACGTACGTCCGTAATTTGGCATATCGTTTTTCCGTACGAATACGGAAAATCCGTACTAGTAGTTTGGCATTTCTGCATCCACACTCCAGATGCATCACTTTGAATTTGATGACAGTTTTTATCAGACAGTGATGAACCAATGTATGAAAGTTTGGTAGAGCACCTTGAACAAGGCTACCATTTGACCGTTATTAATAAATTAAAAGTTGTCAAATTGTTGCATTCATGATCCAAGTTGGGTTGTAATTGGGGTCAATGCATGAAAAATTTCCAACAAAATGTGTGTTCTGAAGTTTTGACACCAGCCAATACTTCAATTTTAAATAAAATCCAGACAAATTGAACTAAAAATGATAGTACAAATTTAAAGATGTGTAATTAAAATGGGAAGTAATTTTCAATAAAAAAATAACAATTCACTAATTATTCACCATTTCGATTAGGAATAACAAACAAATCAATTGACATAGATTCATTAAATACACCAATAAACCAACAGCAGCAAATTTACAAGCTATCTGTCATGATCTACATGACAATGACAATATGCAAAAGATAATATTCATCCATGCCATATGGACGTTTTTCAAATGGTCCAATAGGTTTAAGGGCTTATTCTGCACGTAATCTAAGGTGCTATCCTATTTTTAAATGTTCTGAAAACATTAAAAATAAAAAAAATAAAAAAAATATGGCATTTTTAAAAAATTGCTGTAGTACATTAAAAATCATCTTTTGTTGGCAAAAAACATATTGATACTTAAATGAAACGTGCCAAAAATTAATGAAAAAAAAATCAAAATTTTTTACAGCTTTTGTTGTTGCTTCCAGGGCCATGTGCAAAAAGAAAAAGCACAACTGACCCTACTAGGAAAAGTCCCTCCGGCCTGCAGAACAGTGGGTTTTTTCAGTCATCTTATGAGTGAAAAAATACAGATTTCATGAAGAATTAGATATGATTTTAAAATGTGCGAATCTTTCTTTGCTTGAACCATATTTTTGTAAATGTTAAAAAATTGAATTTGTGTACAATAATTTTGTTAACAATCTCTTTATAAAGCATTACGCCACAATCAGTACATTCTTTCTTCTACAAATTCAAAATGCCATTTTGTCCTCTAAATGACTAGTGTTAGGTCATATTCACACCATAGATACTGGTTCTTTGTGAAAACAGAACAACTTAAGCAATTTAAAATGGTCTAGAGTGCCCATTTTAGACTGTTTTTAGACCTTCAAAAAGTCAGATCCGACTTTTATGTAAAACAAAGCATAAAAAAGCAAAACTTTGACCATGTGGTTACAATAAAGGGGTCTTTATACACTAATTTCCAATTCAACAGTACAAAAAAAGGGACTTTGCGAAAATAGGGGGGGGCCATGGGCGGGTGGCGTTTGTTTAGTCATTTGAAGATAATCGCTGACAGTGGCTTGAATGAAGAGAAATGCAGACACAAACCTCAGATCAGTATAAAGGATATTACAACACTACAACACAACATTGTAATATTCATCATGCTGTCTTAATCAATTGTACAAATGATTGTTTTTTAAAAAAATGGCCTATAGTTGGCCACGTACAAATGTCGCACCCTATTTGACACATGTACCGATTTGATACTAGTAAATCGATACATGCAAAAAATATGGCAAAAAAAAAACCAAACAACAAAAAAAAAAACAATGATCCAGATCTCTGACTTTTGTTTAAAAAAAATTGAAATGTTGGAGTATAGATTTTGGGTAAAAAATACATTATTTCGGATGGTTACTCCAAAAACGGTGTTAGCATTACAGTTTCACACAATCATATTTAGAATCCTTGGATAAATGAATATCAGAAAGTACCTCTATATGGCTTAAATGTTATGTACAAAGTTATGGCATTATTATTCTTAAAAAAAATAGGTTGACATCTTGCGAATGTCGGAGAGACACCAGAAGTGAGTTTCTTTTGTATTGAACAAAAGGCGTCAAATACATCTAGTTACTAATGGGACTTTGATCGGTAGTTGCGGTGACTAAGGAATGGGGAAAATTCCCTGAGAATTGAGGCTTTCCCAACCCCACCCCTAAAAATAATTTTGAATTGCCTTCATGATTTTTGTCCCACAGAAATTCCATTTCCTTCCAGTACCCCCCCACAGAAAACACCTGGGACAGACTTCAAACAGAGGGTGTCTGGTGTCAATCCCACAATGCAAAAGTTTTGGGAAATTACCTTCAATAGGTCATGTGATCCCCACCAAAAATCCTATTCGTACACCTAACAGCCCACAAAGCATTAGTACTTACGACTAGTACTATAGGAATGTTTAGTATGATTAATGAAATGCTTGTGATTCTCAACTTCTATCTACGATACTTTTTATCCTTAAGTAACTGAAATGTGTTCTCTGTACAGGACCAGTATAAGGCATATGCAATGCATTATGGGATTGATCAACACCTCTGGGATTTCAAAGCAACAGCGTATAAATATCACCTGCCCAGAAGTCCTGGTTTTGTGTCTACAATAGACCCAACAGAATGGACCGCAAAATACCACAGATATATGTGAGGAACTTTGTCCCTTAAAAGAGAGCATGAGGAGATTTCCAGAAGCAGCACCCCCAATTTGTTATCTCTCGAACCTAGTTTGTACACTTTTGAATGCTTACCACTGTATTAGAATCACCCTGAAGTGAATAGCCGAATAACGCGTCTTTATGTAATAAGATGATGATTTAATTAGTTTCTTCTGTCGTGCACGACAAAGTCAAATCATGGTTTCCTATAGGGAACGATTAGGATAGCAGGCCATGCAGTTCAAAACAAGGTTTGCGATTTTCCTTTGGCAGCTGTTGTCCCAATAAACCTTCCAAACATTCTCGTTAGGTGCTACAACGGATCCAGTAAATTTGAGAGAAATTCATATCCTAAAAATCTCCCTCTGTCCGACTCCTTAATGTGAATACCTGAATAATGGAATGCACAAGGATACCGTATGCATTATTTACAGATATTCATGTATTGTAGACCTAACATGATTTTTTGTGCAAATGCTCATTAATTATATAATTGGGGGTGGGGGCATGTGGACGTCACATTTTGTTATCACCGCCATTTATCATGGCCACTTTCATGTAATTGCCTATCTCAGTTGTGCAATTTTGGTGGAAAAAACCCAACAGCCATGGCTTTTATGCTAATTAGCATAAAAACTATTGGTGGGCTATTCAAATTTGTTTGGGTCCTTTACAAATCGTCTGGAGTAACTTTTTTAAATGTTTAATATTTCAGCAATGTTAATGTAATTTGTTCTCCTATTAAGAGCTAAATTTTTTACGGAAAGGATCCTTTGGGAAGTGGTTTTCCATTTTCGTGGGGGAATTTTTGTGTCGGAACACAAAAATTGGTTTTTTGGACCGTCATTTTGGATCGATACAACTGATTTTAATTTTTTCCTTTCCTGGTAGTCATGTTGAAGTACCCCGCACCATAATACGGCAGAGTTGTTTTGGTAAAAATACGCAAGGGCAAAGTGGTTTTGCAGAGGTGGGTCCATAGGACTCCCCTGATATGCCAACGGAGTGCGCAAGACCTTATACACATGTGCTATTTATTACACCTTTTAAAACACTGAGGAATTTTCTTGTGCCCCCATTGGGGAAAGTAGTAAATAACAATGTGACCAACTATGGATTGAATCAATCATACATGAAACACTAATTAACAACATGATCACAAACATACTAATTACAGCCTCTTCCACAGTCCACTGAGTATGCCTCTCTTTTGGAGTGTCAAAATATGGTCCTGACTTACAATACAGAATCAAATCATATAACTTAGAGACATACCTAAATATAATAATAGCAGAGATTTTTATATAGCGCCTTATGCGATTGGCCTCTAAGGCGCTTTCACAAATGGCCGCTGACCACTGTGGCCAAACGATACCATAAACCATTTAGCAAAGCATTTTAAAGGGATGCAGGCAATTCGGGATCAGCGCTTTCCCTCATCGGCAAACATACATCGAGATAACTATCTCAAATCGCAGCCGGAACCAGCTGCCCAAATATCGCATTGGAAATCGGAACAACCAAGCGGTTAATTTCTTGTCCCGAGGGAAATTACAAGATGCTTAATCTCACAGGGCTCTAACGCACGCCTATACGCATGTATGAGCATCACTGGAGTCGATCGCTTACCTGATTGAAGCTATCTTGTCCGCTTAAAAATATATTTTTTCAAATGAGATAACAAACCCTTAACCTATATTTTATTTTTATTTTCAGAACTTTTAAGTGGTGGTGACATAATGTAATTTTGACAACTCATATATTGAGACAAGAGCTGTTACCACTGTAAAATAGGGGAAAAAAAATGGGAATCTTGCCATATAGGCCTGCAAAGATCATGAATTGCATGTTCTATTGTTCATTTTCCACAGAGAACTGTAAAAACTACATTTGTATCAAAAGCATACTTGCCCACATGAATTTTTTGTAAAATTTGCACATGATATAGCTAGTGGAAAAAGTAATCCAAATCAGTTGTCAAAACTTTGTCACTATTGATATTGTTTTATTCAGGTTTTGTCACAATAAATGAGACTTTCAAACAGCCCTAAAGGCATTACGGAGCTGCAGAATTTAAAACTGGCCAAGTGTACCCTTTTTCTATGAAGTGACTCACTAAATCAAATCATGATTCACAGCTTGAATCAATCGAGGGCATATGGTCCAATGAATTGAGAACTCGACCCACACACTAAATATTGTAGGGTCAAGCCTCACTGCGGCCAATGTGTTGTCCCCTTGAGAAAGAGTTTTACCCCATATCCCTCTCCACCATAGTGTAAAATGGGTACTGGCATTATTCAGTGCTAGGAAGGTGACAGACTTGTGCTAGAGGAGTGGTGAACCACCCGCAGCAAAATTACAGCCTGACCCAAATGCCAAGAAGAGAGAGAGAGAGAGATGGGCACTCTACTCAATGCATGCCATATGCTCCCCAAAACACAAAGCGGTGGTGAAATCAACTTTACTTTGAGTACCCCCAAGAGGCAGGCTTCATAACAGTGTGAACTGATATGGAATCATGCAGGCGGAGGACAACACAAGAGAGGCAGTGTGTATATTATGTGTAGCTGTATTTTGCTTTACTTGGTTATTCATTTGGTTTACTTTTACGCGCGGAAAGATAACCAAATAATTCCCGCCTATTTGGTGATAAAGAGGACAATTGTGCTCACAGAGCACATACCTTGCCACTGAATATAATAGGTGCAGAGTTAAAGAGTTCTCCTGACTAAGTTTGTGACAGGAGGGATATTTTTTAGGATACAAATTTCTCTCAAATTTCACTGGATCGGTTGTAGACCACCTACTGAGAACGTTTCAAAGGTTTATTGGACAAACAGGTGCAAAAGAAAACCGCAAACCTTGTTTTGAACTTGCCTGCTATCGTAATCGTTCCCCACAGAAAACCATGCTTTGACTTTCTGTCGTGCACGACAAACTACTAAATCATCACCTTATTACATAAAGACGGCGTATTCAGCTTATTCACTTCAGGTGTGATCTAATACATTGGTAAGCATTCCAAATATGTAAAAACCGGGGTTCGAGAAAAATTGGGGGCACTTCTTCGAGGGAACTCAACCCATGTCTCTTTAATATCCATTTTGACTCTGGATTCACCCTTAATCTCCAAGACCGTTAATCTTCACGATAACCTTTCATGCACCTTTAATCTTTATTATGACCTTACACATACCCTTAATACACCATGCAGCTTAAACGCAGCCTTAATTCACTTGGCCAAACTGCTTTCCCTTAATGCACTACCGCTATATTAAAATATATTGAAAAAGAAAACCCGTAAATATATTGGCACTATCGCACAGGTATAACTTTTAGTAGACAAAAGATACAGACGACAGGAAAGTAGCTGTGCTTTTCAATCCTCGAATGCTTTGCAATCCCATAAGCATTGGGCATAGATGATGCACATGCACAAGTCTCATGACCAGTGCAACTTATTTGGATGAGGAGGATTTCTTAAATTTCGACCAAACATTGACTGCTAGGTGACCACTGACCACAAACTCTGCACACCCTTTATGAAGCTTGGGTTGGTGGTTCTTCTGACATTTGGCTGAAGTCGGCACCAGTAGCATTTTTGAGCAACTGGAAGTCTGTCAGAAAGAAGAGCCGCCCAATTATTTTCACAGAGCAAGAACCTAGCCATTGAATATGGGCAGCGAGTTAATTAAGAGATGATCTGACCAAATCTGGCGATCATGCACACTTCAAGGGGAATGTTCTGATTTATGTAATCTACTTTTTGTGAGAGCCTTACAAACACTCACCACCAAGTTTTGTGGGAAACTAACTTGTGCTTTGAAGAGTGTTCAGATGCCAATAAATATGCAGGTAGACAAGTGCCTGTAGGAAATACCTGATGATATTTCTGAAGACGTGTTTCCACTAGAGTACACAAATATATATATATGGTTATATATAGTATAAAGTTATACAAATTCATTAAAAATAGTGCCACAAGCTTAATTCTAGAATAACACACTGAAAAGACCTGGGAAACTTTGAGAAGGTTGTGCCCAAGATAAGGGTCTATACAATTGAAAAATACAATTGGCTACCATTATATTTGATTGCACATATTACAATTGCAGAATGTAGTAGTAAAACCAAAGTTTTGAATCCGGTTTAGTCCCCGCTAATGGGGGGTGGCCGGATTCACCTCACATTCACAGCAACACTGCTGTGTGAGGATTTATTGGAGCAAAAAGATAATTGACCCGATGCCCTTCCTGACGTCAATGTGCTGGATGGCCGCCATTAGCTCTCCAGAGCCGACGCCCTTGTAGGTAGATCTTCTTTTTCGTTCTACCAGGGTAACCAGCTACCCTCCTCATCGGATTTCGTTAGAAACCTGATGGGGTGACGGTTTAGCCGCCGACAACTCAGCCCTGGGACAGGTAGTACTGGTTACCAGGATACCAGTAGCAGGCCCTCAAAGGATACCTGACCTGACCTGACCTGAAATTTATACACTCATTAGATCATTATCTAGTACTCCTAGTACTCTGTAAGTAAAGTTGCATACAGCCATTTCAACATTTGAAGAAAGTCACGATAACAGATAAGAGATTTTTCTTAGGTATGTGCCTATAACATGTTCATGTTATAATTGTTCTTATGCACGATGCTGTACGTGTATCTTTCTATGCCTTATGTTCATCATAAGAATTACAAATAAACATTGTTAATGATCTCACATATCAGTTTGTTTCGGTTTATGATGCACAAACCTCTTATAACTTGTTTGTACAGGGGCGGATCCAGGATTTGAAAATCGTCAAAATTACCGGGGGGCTGAAAGGCTAAACTTGTCCAAAATGGGCTGATTTTGCAATATTTTGCAGAATTACTGGGAGGCGCGCGCGCCCCTCTGCCCCCTCCCTAGATCCGCGCCTGTTGTACCCTGCATTTGTACATGTACAATTACATATATCATAAACATATCAGACAGCAAATATCAAATTTTGTCTAAAAAGTATCAGTATTGCCCTTGGCCTTGCAAATTTTGGGAAGTTTCCATAATTTAACCCATCTGACACAATTATGAATTCGGAAACCTTCATGGAATAAACATGTGCTTCATTTTGTGAAGGGTTTCCAAATTCATTGGTGTGTCAGAAAAAAAGAGTGTCAGATGGGTCAGGTTACGGAAACTCCCCAATTTTGTGTAGTAGTAGTAGTAGAGGTAGTAGTAGTCAGGCGCGGATCCAGGGAGGGGCGGAGGGGGTGCGCGCCCCCCGATAATTCTGCAAAATCTTGCAAAATCAGCCCATTTTGGAAGCTTTTGGACAAGTTTCAGCCTTTCAGCCCCCGGTAATTTTGACGTTTTTCAAATCCTGGATCCACCCCTGGTAGTAGTAGAAGTGGGAGTGGTGGTGGTAGTATTAGTAGTAGTAATAATAATGAGCTTTGAGTAAATGAGTAAATGTGACTATTTAGCTGAAAAGGTGGTTCATCAAAAAAGCAGCTTTATCTACTTATATTGCATTGATAGAGCATCTACACAGAACTACAAACAATCAAATTTAGTTAAAAATATATAATTATATATATATCTCAAGACAGACAATTAAGCATTACAAAGCATCTAAAAAGCACCTTTATGATGTTGTACCGTAGGAATTAAAAAGCAATTACTCTACAATAGATGTTAAAATATTTGTTCTTTCCTGAAAAATTCAGACAAATTCACACATGTTAGAGAGAGGACTCAAAATATGTGAGGGCTAAAGGGGATCAGCCCTCAGTTTTCACAAAATAGCCCCCGTAAGAAAGTTTGGCCTATGGTAAAATGTACTATGAGGGCTACTTTTTGGCAGAATTTGCTCAAATAGGCCCTGTGGCTCAAAAAGTATTTTGACCCTCGTTAACGAGTTATTTGAAAATATATGTAAATCACTAGATTGTTTGCCCTTTAAAATTGCAGAATCACACTCAAGACTATTTGAAGATCGAGGCAAAATGTGTTGGTATGAGCCCTTCAATCAGGGAATAATCAATAATGGGCAATGACAGTGATTCAGCAAATTTTTCCCCAACATTTACACCACCATAATTGGCAGGTTGAATGCAAGCAAACGCAATGCGGCAACCACAAACACAGAGATTGGAACACATCATTGCGATCATTGAAGCTTTAGCCAATGAGCAAGTGCTATTCTTCAGGGTGCCATCAGTCATGTGGAAGTCTTGCAACATATCACCCTTGGCTACAGCATACCAGCTTAAGATTAGAGTTAGTCTCTGTCAAAGACACTTCACAATTTTGTCCAGCAACGATTGCCGAAGGTTGAGCAGAGTAAAGCGTCCTTCCGCAAATATTGGGGGCCAATTTTGCAAAAATTGGTAAAAATATGTCAGAGCCTGCCAATTCTCAGCAAAGGTATTGAATGAAAGAAAGGGACAAAGTAATGGGTATTTTAGCAGTTTTTTTAAAAGTAGAAACACAAGACAAGAGTTGCTTAAACATTTAACCTTATCCTCCAAAATTCCTCATCAGAACTTGTAACAAATGTGGACCACACAGATTTATTAATTATAATCATCGTAGCCAATTCCTAAGTTTAAAGACACTATCAGTGATTTGAAAAATATTTGAAATTTGCAGGAATAGCTTCAAAGTGAAGGATAAGTCTGTAGAATTCTCATAAGTTACCTTTTCCAGCTGTAGAATTGAAAGAAAAGGATTTTTTTTTTTTTTTTTTTTGCAAATATTGGGGGCCAATTTTGCAAAAATTGGTAAAAATATGTCAGAGCCTGCCAATTCTCAGCAAAGGTATTGAATGAAAGAAAGGGACAAAGTAATGGGTATTTTAGCAGTTTTTTTAAAAGTAGAAACACAAGACAAGAGTTGCTTAAACATTTAACCTTATCCTCCAAAATTCCTCATCAGAACTTGTAACAAATGTGGACCACACAGATTTATTAATTATAATCATCGTAGCCAATTCCTAAGTTTAAAAATTGAACCCAGTGTGATCTGATCTTTAATATATGGGGGAAATCATTGCATTGGATCGGCCGATACTACAGAAGAAAATCGGCCATCAGACCGGCAGAGGAAACCTGGATCGGTTAATCCCCAACATTTACACCACCATAATTGGCAGGTTGAATGCAAGCAAACGCAATGCGGCAACCACAAACACAGAGATTGGAACACATCATTGCGATCATTGAAGCTTTAGCCAATGAGCAAGTGCTATTCTTCAGGGTGCCATCAGTCATGTGGAAGTCTTGCAACATATCACCCTTGGCTACAGCATACCAGCTTAAGATTAGAGTTAGTCTCTGTCAAAGACACTTCACAATTTTGTCCAGCAACGATTGCCGAAGGTTGAGCAGAGTAAAGCGTCCTTCCGCAAATATTGGGGGCCAATTTGCAAAAATTGGTAAAAATATGTCAGAGCCTGCCAATTCTCAGCAAAGGTATTGAATGAAAGAAAGGGACAAAGTAATGGGTATTTTAGCAGTTTTTTTAAAAGTAGAAACACAAGACAAGAGTTGCTTAAACATTTAACCTTATCCTCCAAAATTCCTCATCAGAACTTGTAACAAATGTGGACCACACAGATTTATTAATTATAATCATCGTAGCCAATTCCTAAGTTTAAAGACACTATCAGTGATTTGAAAAATATTTGAAATTTGCAGGAATAGCTTCAAAGTGAAGGATAAGTCTGTAGAATTCTCATAAGTTACCTTTTCCAGCTGTAGAATTGAAAGAAAAGGATTTTTTTTTTTTTTTTTTTTGCAAATATTGGGGGCCAATTTGCAAAAATTGGTAAAAATATGTCAGAGCCTGCCAATTCTCAGCAAAGGTATTGAATGAAAGAAAGGGACAAAGTAATGGGTATTTTAGCAGTTTTTTTAAAAGTAGAAACACAAGACAAGAGTTGCTTAAACATTTAACCTTATCCTCCAAAATTCCTCATCAGAACTTGTAACAAATGTGGACCACACAGATTTATTAATTATAATCATCGTAGCCAATTCCTAAGTTTAAAAATTGAACCCAGTGTGATCTGATCTTTAATATATGGGGGAAAATCATTGCATTGGATCGGCCGATACTACAGAAGAAAATCGGCCATCAGACCGGCAGAGGAAACCTGGATCGGTTAATCTCTAAAATTTATAGCATTATTGTCAGGTCCACATTTCACATTTGGCACAATGTTATAATGTACATATTGGAAGTAAAAAACAATTACATATAAAATTCATAAAGGTGTAGTGCAGTATAGTCCAGTCTAGCATCATGGTTGCATTAATCTAAAAAAAAAATTAGAGTAGGATATTTCTAATTGAAATTGTTTTCATTGCAAAGATAATTTTTAGGATTAAATCAGAAGTGTTTTAAATGAAGAACACAAAACTAACACTACACAACCAGTGGCAGATCCAGGATTTGAAAAATGTCAAAATTACCGTTACCTTACCCGCGGGCTGAAAGGCTGAAACTTGTCCAAAAGCTTCCAAAATGGGCTGATTTTGCAAGATTTTGCAGAATTACCGGGGGGCACGCGCCCCCTCCCTAGATCCGCGCCTGACAACACTTTTGATCAATGGATGCTTGTCTGTTTGACAGGCTTGCACTGTCACTCACCCCAGTGGGATTTGTGCCATTACGTATACCAATCTAACATGCAAGCATCTTAATTATTATCAATCCACTCAAACCCCAACACAAACCATCATTAGCATATGAATATGACAACAATATTTAAGGTACTGGCCTAGGCCAAGTTTATTTCAATGCGAGGCTTCTAACACTTCATGAATTTTAGTGAGGTTTTAGTTTGTGCGTAAGATATCTTGCCTTATGGGACCTATCTCCGGATCTTGAGGAACACCGCTGAGAGGATTAGCAGCAGAAGACTCCAACCTATGGTTACAACAAAACCTATCCATACTGCAAAATAGGATAATCCCCAACCTGTAGGAAAAAACAAAAATGGAAATATGTGGTGTTCAATTGGGCTATACAAAATGAATTTCATATACCTCCCAATGGAAAGAATAACTGGAATTAAGTATATTCCTCCCATATATGGGGTACTGAATTCATTTGCTGCCATCGTATAACCACGGTCAGGTCACGTTCAATGCTTGGTTGTCGCATGCAGTGCACGTGACTGGTGTTGTCGTTTTTATTTCTGCATTTGCATGTTATAGTAAAGAAAACAAAACTTATGAAGCATTATTGAGCTTCACTTTTACTTTAAACAAGCGGTTCTCAAACCCATTAGTCAGGGATCTTAAATACATTTGCAAACACGGACACTGATCAAGACAGTGGACGGGCCAGATTGGCCTTACAGACGGTCGGTAGTAATGGCACTGTGTCGGATATTTTATCCCTTAAGTTGGACTATGGGCTAGCTGCTACCATCCCTATATCTATTACGTCATAATGCATAAATTGGCCGTGAGAAATCTAAAAATCATTTGCTGGGATTTGTATAGAATTTCACCTGCCTGCTAGGTAGCCTCCTTTCACGATCCAAATTTCCTTCACTCTGCACAAGTTGACCCTCAATGACCTTGACTTTGTATGTGACCTTCAACCCACCATGACATGCAGGTATCTGTGGTTGACCTGTGACCTGTTGTTTGGTGGCAATTGGAGTTAAGCAATTCACGCACTACCAATTTGAAAAAGGTAAAACCAAAACTTTAACTCCCCCACAAAAATTACAAAACAGGGAGGACAATGTCTTTACTTGAAACATGGACTGGGTCACACAGGAAGGAGGTGGGTTCACATGGGAAGGAAGGGGAGGAAACTGGCAAATTTTCCCATGGATAAACATTGCCCATGAGCAAGAATCTGGAACAAAACCAATGAAATCTTTGCTAAAGTTTACAATATTCAAAAGTACTCACATCTGAATAGTATCGCCATATGATTCGTGATCATAGTTTGCTGGTAGGGTAATGAGGACTGATATAGGTGATGGTTGAGGCAGGGCTGTCGGTTAACCATTATCATGTAGGCACCCCTTCTCTCCTCCCTTTATTCTTTTTTCGTCTATAGTACTCTGGCCAGATGATACCTGAAAAGCAGATCAGAAAACAGATAAATTAGGTTACCCATGATTGGTTGTTTCGGAAAGAATTTAGTATTGTGCCACACCTAGAATTCGGCAGTCCCAACGGAATAAACTGCACGTTGAAGGACGTGTGGTGCCCAGAATACTGAATTCATGAACGGTGTCTGCAATTAACGTGATTCAATTTTGCCAATTTTTTTTGTCTGAAATAGTCTTTTGATATGATATTTAATCTTAACTGGAACCCAAACCCCTAACCCTGGGCCTACCCAAGTTCTTATACTTAAAGGTTCCCTGGGCCCCTGACGTTAATTAAGCCTAGTCCCCAGAACCCCAGATTTACAGGAAGTGGTCGAAATTTGGTTATCAGAAGAAGCTACTATTTTTCTCAATTACCCTGTGAAATCTTAGGGCTCAAGGGTTCTTAGTTGGGAGTTATGAGCGAAAGTGACTTCATTTTGCGTCGATGGAAGTTTTACATGCGGATAGTCCCACAGGGTTCAATACTGGGGCCAATGCGTTTCTTGTCTAAGTCAATGACCATGGTTGTTAGACTTTCGGTACGCATAGGTCAGAAATACCTTTCAAAACAAATAAATGAGCCTTCGTGAAACAGTGATCTGAATTATATTAATAAACAGTTTTAATGATCTTTCACTTGATTTGGTTCCAGTATTTGGTATGTCCAAAACATTACATAATCAAACTTACACAATTACACACAATTTATAACATGATACTTAATGTTCAAAAGAGGCGATGCCGTTTGCACGATGATATGTCCTCTCAGCGAATAGGCTACTCCAAAATGACCAGCGCACAAGTCATAACAAAACTCTGGTAATAATTCCAAGGGAATCTTCTCAGTCCTGAAGTAAACTTTCCAGCATTTACAAGACGACGGGGGGGCTTTCTCCGACGCACAAATGTGCCACAATAAAAAATCCAGGTGGTGGTAAATATACCACCATCAGTCCTGTCGCTATGTCCTCATATAGGACACAAACTGAAATCCCTTTTTGATTCCAAAACTGAAGATCTTGTGGCTTCTTATTTCTTAAAGACGACACAGCAGACAATGTAGCTATCAAGCTCCGGCGTCATCCAAAATATGAAAATCCTGGCACTAGATGTAGAACCCAATCTACCATATTGTAAGTAAAAACTAGCTATAATTATACTGTAAAGCTCCAGAGCTCTAGTTCAGCTCTCTGATTTCAACTGGCTGGCAGAGAGTCCTTCCAGTGATCGTATTTAACTACTCACAGATAGATTCCCCTTTCTCTAACAATATTCATTACATCATTCTCATTCATAAACAGACCTTACACTAGCTGACCAATCGGAATTCATCCCCCATTTACATCACTTCATATATATATAACTTTGTGGGGTAATTCCCTGGTGCTGCAATATTTTGATCTGAAACATAAACATTTCTAAGTTTAGCATCCTTGGGGAAGTCCACACTTCCCCTATGTGCCTCTCAATCTAAACGGTGCATGTTTGCAAAAACAACTCTACGGAATCCCCTTTTCTCTCTATTTCTCTAACAAAGTGCTTTTCCCCATGAGAAATCTTTTCTCAAATAAAATTGAGAAAGATACTATTTTTAAAAGTTTAATCAGAAAAATGGAGGCCATATAACCCATGGTTTTTCTGCAGTAAAGTGTAAATTGCTTCTTTTATATGCTGATGATTCGCTCTGATGGTTTCACATAAGGACGTGGGTGTCATTCAGGAGCGGCTCAGTCTGGAATTAGAGGCTGTGAATGATGGTTGATAGAAAATTGTCTCTGCATCTTGAAAAGACTGAGTCAATCCTGTTTGGTACCAAGCGTAAACTTGCGAATGAATCAGAGCGAACAATCAATGTGGTAATGAATGTATATATCCGAAATCTGAATTAAAATACTTAGGCGTTGATTTGCATCAATCTCTGGATGGGGAAATTGCTGCAGACAAGGTTTGGAAAAAAAGACAAACTCGAGGCTAAAATTTTTGCACATAGAAAAGGGCATTTTTTAAAGGTATATACCAAAAGCTCTTGGTTCTGCCCTGATTCAATGTCAGGATGAGATATGTCTGCAGTTCGTGGTACCTTGCTCTCTCTAAACAAACAAAAAACAGGCTGCAAAAACCCATAAACAAAATTATTAGGAGTGTTTTAAATCTATCCCCAAGGTCCCATATTGTTGTGAGGAGTTAGCAAGTTAAATGGCTGCTGTCAAGTAACAGAGTTCAACAAAAACATTGTCCAAGCATATGTTTAGTTATTTAAATGGATCCCCAAATACTCAAGATGGTATTCCAAGTCTTCCACTATTCATAAATATTCTACTAGATCAGGTAACAGTGCCTATTCCAGCCACGTATGGGTACCTATGGTCAAAAAACTTTTAATGTATAATGGCATTAACTTATGGAACTCACCATCCTCAGTGCAATTCAACAATGCAAAGGAATCTTTACAGGAGTACGAAAACACTTTTTTCATGTGTGCTACAGGATGAAAATGCACTTTTACTTTTTAATTAACTAGGCTGGTCCTGATGTTAAGGGGCTTTGTTTTGTTGTCATATATCTATTCCATGACTTTATTTTTGTATTTGACTTTCTTGCTGTATGATGTATATAGTTAAAATGTATATGTGCACTCTTGCACGATTACCCATTATGTATGTTAGGCCTAATCCAAATGACACAGTGGAAATAAGTGTACATTTATGTATTCTTTTCTGTGTTTTTCCATGGATGTATTCCTAAGAAAAGAAATGAAATGAAATGAAAGAACAATATAGTGTTGACAGATACTCTATTTGGGACTCACAAAATCACGTTTCTAGCTGTCACCTCAAAACGGATCAAATATACGCGCAAAAATTTTTACAGATGGTAATTTTTTGGGTGAAGGCCAGCTAGCAAGATGAAAACTTTATATACTTAAATTGGACCATCCCCCTTAAAACTTTATAGGGGTACAAAGTGTCAGAAAAAGTGTGTCACCTCATGGAAGCATATGGTTGCCGGAGAATTTTGCTCTGAGTGGCACCAAGAATGTCAGAAGTGGAATAGCTGCCATGTGATACACTTATGTGCTGCCACATAGCACATAAGTGTATCACATGGCAGCTTTGTGATACACTTATGTGCTGCCACTTATTAGGATGACATTTATCTTTCCTTGATTCATTGACTCTTGAGATGCTTTAAGTAATCGTTCTTCAGGCGATATAGTCACCTAAGAAACCATTTCAAGAGCCACTGCCTAAAGACTTGGCATAATACAGGGGGAAGTCAGATTTATTGACATCACTCATAATAAATCCCCAGTAAACATGTAAAAAGATTCTATGGTGTTAAAGGCTCATGATACAGTAATTTTTCTGTCATAAACGCGAAAACGGTTTTCCTGCCAAAAAGCCACACCATAAAACGAATCTTATACGTTAACTTCACGAAAAAATGCGATCAACTATGACAAATCAGGTCTTGGGAAGGAATTTGTAGCAAAATGTGGTGGTGCGATATGAGCCAGATCCATGTCAATACGTCAGGTAAGTTATATGCATACGCCGCCCGTAGTCGCGTGGTACGTGGGTTGTTCGTTCGTGCTCGAACCTCGGGAATTCAATAGCGTGGAAGGACCCCATATACATGACGAATGAGACTAAATTTGAATAAATAACATTCTCAGCAGTCTAGGGATTTTCGAAATGGCACGAAAATGAATTTTCAAATGTATTTTTCTCCAATTTTCTACGACAAAGTTCGCAGAACAATTTGCTTTGGAAATGTTGTCCCTTCTTGCGCGGTGTGGTAAAAATATAATGACTTATCAAGTGTTGGAGGAATCAATCAAGCATATTAATGCCGATTTAGGGATTTTTTCCATAGAGTTCCACAGGGAGCTCGGCAACCTCCATAATCCCAACTCTAGTATCGAACTTCGGCGTCCTTCCCCCCGGCATAATAGTATGTTTGATGGGAATTTCTGCCAAAAGGCAGCTATTGCACTCACGACCTTCTTGCACTCACTGATCTTTTATTCTGATCGCAATTAGTAGGCTAATTCTGTACATGACTATTCACGCTTTGCACGATTGCCATTTACAGGTAGAGCCTCTAATTACTGACATTAAAATAAATGAGGGTGTTACATAACAATGCATTCACCTCTTGTAAGGCTTTGGTTTTGTGTTGAGAGAATCGAACTGTTCTGTAAATGCTACCATTCATAATGTTGCCAGTTTGGCAATGCAAATGGCAACTACTACTACTAATTGATGCGACACGTGTCTTAAAAGTAGACACGGGGCGTTGTGACCAAAGTTATTTTAATGCATTCACACATTGCAGCCACTCAGGACGGCTTCAACGGCCATATTAAGTTGTAAACCAATGGCACTCAAGTCGTCACTGAGTTGATCTTGGAAAGTACGGAGAAGTGCGCCGCCGTGGCGATAGGGTTCAGTAGCCTGGTTTTTCGGGTGCAGAAACATAGCAAGTGGCAGATCTGGCCTCCGGAGGGGATGGCCAACAAGACTGTTACGAGTCAATGTCAAAGTCGCAGGCTCAATCTGAGAACAGGCATACAAGTTTGTGTTTGATATCCGTTCCAGGAAGTGCACACCAAGGCAGTATCGCATCAGGGCACGATGGGAAACGTCAATGCGTCTGCCCAGAGACTCTGTGATAGCTAAAGCTAAATGGCAAATGGCAAACCGTGCATAGAGGTAACAAACAGATTACCACTTAGTCCTATAACTATTTAGTCTAAAACTATTTGGTATAGTAACCATTTGATCTATACTCTGTTTCACCTTGTGGCAGTAGAATGGATGCGCAAGTGCTAGTGCCGCACCCAAGAGCGGGCGTAATGACAAGCGTGAACAAAGACGGCAATGCAAAACGCACATGTGACTGCTGCTGTAAGTCTTAATTCCCCATTTCTCACTACCACAATGAGGCGAAACAAGAGTACGGTAACCATTTACTACAAATTTCTATTTGATCACATTATCATTTAATCTATACCACATATTTGTTATCGATTAAATGGTAATTGGATCAAATGATCCTTAGACCAAATGGTCATTAAACCAAATGCTTCTTAGACCATATCGTTATTACACTAAATGCTTATAGGACTAAATAGACATTAGACTAAATGGACATTGGACTAAATTGTTATTTAGTTTTGCTTCCAACTACTTCTGACCAGATAGACACCTAACTTACCACTTAGTAATAAGACAGGATAGAATGATCCCAGTGCAAACTGCATGGCCGACATCTCATCGTCTACCAATGATGATATACACAGACCGTAGGCCATGCCGCATAGACCCTGAAGTATCGTAAGCACAACCACTAAAGCTAGGCTACCACGTGATGGAATCTACATTAACAAAAGAGATGGTTACATATGTTATTAAACTGTTTACATAGACTGTTCAATTGTTGACAAAATTCGAACAAATTGTTGATGGGTAGGAAGAACCTCCTATGTGCATTTAACTTTTAAAATAAAAATCTCCAATGTGTAATGGGGCCTGTTTCAAAATCAATCTAATAAAAGGGATAAACAGCGATAATGCAAGAGAATAAATTAAAATACATCAAGTGTTGTCTGCCGTCGCGGTTTGTGAATGGGACCAAAGGGCACATGAGGTCACAAAGGTCAACATGTGGTCACCAACATGTCACCCCACCCTGCCCCCTCCTTTCCACAAAGTTACATCATCGTAGCCCTTATGGAACTCATACGGCATGCAATATATTAAGGGTTAACATTTTGACCACAGACAGATACACACACACACACAGACACACGACAGACATATGACCAGAGTAATTCCTATGTGCCTTCTGCAATTCGTGCAGACAACACACAAAAAAAAAATGTGGAAAATGATTTCTTAGCTTATAAATCAAAGATAAGTATGTACAATTCCATATAACTACTTTGATGTAGGAACAAAAACACCAAATTGTGAAAAAATGAAGTATTTGAGGAAATTTGTCTCCCACAAATAGCCATACAGCGATGAGCTAGTGATGGCATCTCAAAATCTATACTAAACAGCTGATTGTGGCTTATAACAGTACAGAATAAACAAAGATCAATAATATTTGTGTTTGAGGTTAAACTGTACAGGTCATGGTGCATGTTATTACGCTTATAAACCTGGGCTTTTCACACGGAAAGGCTTTTTTGATCTCAAGTCGGAATTTGATACGCACATATATATAGAAACTAAAGAATCGGATAAAAAGTACTGCCTTGTCTTTAATACATGGATTTCAAGCCAACCACTTACAGGTTCTGTTAGTACATCTAGGCCAGTAACAAAAGTACCAAACTACAAATTATGATTTTTTAGACGCTTCGGATCAGCAAATCGCTGTGGATTTGGATAATTTGTCAAAATTTGACCTTTTTAAACACTGCAGACCCATGAAATCAGTCAAAATTAACTTCAAGCAATTTTTTGAGGAAAAATAAATTGGTAAGAATTTGACTTATTCAACCACTGTAAACTTGTGGAATCGATCAAAATTCAACTTTGGATGACTTTTTGAACATTTAAAAAATTGGTTAAAATTGAAATTTTTAAATTTCATCCATATGGGATATCTAATTTTGCACATAGGAGATGCACATAATTACTTCCTGCCAAGCAATGACATATTTTACATACAACACACAAGAAAATCAGAGAAAAAATATTCGACCCCATCAATGAAACGGTCCACTGCGGGTCATATGTTTACAGGGGAATGACCCGATTGGGTAATTATATAAGTTTTCATCGTGATTGAATGATCTTGACCCCAATACCCCATCTGTTGAGTTTCACAACAATATTTCATTCCGTTTTGATGTGAGCAATGAAAAGGTGATTTTTTAAGCCCCATAGGACACTCTGTAAAATTAATAGTGGTTAACCGAACTGGGTACATTTTTGCTCCTAACAGCTGGAGGTCTGAGGACAAGGCTATCAGTGATAGAGATATGGACCGTTGCATTAAAGGGACACCAGCACATTTTGTATACAGGATGCATGGCGCCCTCATTTTTTGTCAAAACTGAGGTTTTTGCATGTGTGCACTGAGGGTGTTTTGAATCAATCCCATGATGCATAGCAATGTGCCTATACCATACTGTACTAAACACATGTCAGTACTTGGGGATTAAAAGCGTTCTAAAAGTTTGAGAACCACAAGACACTTCATAATCATGCTAAAAATTCCCTAAGTACTAATGCTTTGTGGGCTAAAATGAGCGTAAAAGTCTGTTTTTTTAATGTGTTAAGAATAGGATTTTTGTGGGATCACATGACCCTATTGAGGTGAAATTTCTCAAACTGGTGCATTGTGGGATTGACTCAATACACCCTCTGGCCCTCACCTGAGAGGAATAACTCCAAAACAGCTTCTTTGTGTGTAAATCTAGTACTTTTGTAATAAAACCACTCTTGTAATAAAACCAATGGCTTTGGTTGCACAAGTGAAATGCAAGAAAATACACAGAGTTGTGTAAATGTCCTTATAAACCCTTCAGACTGCTCCATGACTTTTAATTTATGTTCTCATTGCCTAAAAAGTTCACAATTTACTAGTGATATGTAAACTTACCTATTAAAATGAAGATAATTTGACTGAAAATGAAGGGAAAGGGCTGGAAATTACTGACTTCACCTTAAAACTAGGACCCTTCTGGGTGGCTACTAATAATATTGCTTGGTGTAAAACTGTTTTGGTGCTCAATGCAAGTCCCTATACTACTACTACTACTAAAACCAAAGTGTTAAATCAGGTTTTATCCCAGTCAACGGGGGTGGCCAGATTAACCTCACATTCGCAGCAAACCGCCTCCTTACTCCTTCCTTCCATTTCACTTGATTCAATGCATCCTCCATTCCTCAACCAAACCCTCCTACTCTCCTTCACCACTTGCTTCTTCCATGTCGTCTTTGGACGTCCCTCCTCCTCAAAACTCCCACCTCAAACTCAAAAGCCCTGCTTAAAACACATGGCTTGTTATCCGTCCTCAACACATGCCATACCAAATGTACCACTATTCGCTTTGCCAAAAACCAGGTCCCATCGCATTTCCAACCCAAATCTGCATCAATCCTCAGTCTTCATCCTGTCCATTAATTTCAACAACAACATCGCTCTCATCATTGCTCTCTCTTCGTCCTCCTCAGATCCCCATCTCATTCGCTCGACACCAAGTCTCACTCCAATTACAGCATCCTGATCTACACAAATCTTATACCCATTCTTTTCATCTTCAAAGGATATCTTTTCCCTTGCAACAAAACTCCCACAAATTCCTAAACTTCACCATCCATACCTCACTATAGCGTCACAGCCACCTCACATCCACACCCCCACTAACTTATTCCCCTAGGTATGTGACTCATCCATGAATCCACCTCATCACACAACAATTTCTTCCTGTTCCACCATCCCTCCAGATCCTTTCTTGCATCTTCTTGCACACAAAATATCTTGCCAAATTAGGGGGGACCTCACTCTCTTCTCTTTGTACATATCCCATGGATCAATTTCCCACATTTTCTACGACCACACTGAATTTGCTTTCAACCTCTTCCCACAACACCACATGGTCTCCTTACTCGTAACCACCTCCTCTCCACCCCACTCACCAGCACTGTGGGTCTTACCAAGGTTTACCTTCAGGACCTTACTCCTCAAAAAAAAAAAAAAAAGCTTCCTTCCTCCATTGCCAAAAACTTCTCCCTCGCCCTCCAATGTCTCGCTCATTTAAAACCAAAGTCATAAGCATACAACCATCTCACATCACAAACCTTCTTTTGAGCGCACTTCGTGACTACATCAATAACAATTGGCAAAATAAATGGCGAAAGTACAGAAAGTGATGACACCCACCTTCACCTCAAAACTATCGACTCACTTAATTACAAAACTCATCACTGCTCTAACCAAGTACTCTGGTAATATACTCTCACTCATCGCCCACTCGCCATCAATTTCCTCGTACCATCAAATGCCTTCTACAGTTTACAAAACCATACAGCTTCGGCCATTTCGCTTGTGATATTCTCTTGCCAACCTCCTTAAAATAAACACTGAATCTATCGTTCCCTTCCCTGGCATAAACCCGAATTGCATCTATCCACTTCCACTATCTTCCAAAATTCCTATTCTCTAGAATCCTCTCCATAATTTTCACTGCATGCTCCAACAACTTCAAACCCCTATAGGCACCAAAACTATTGCATCCCCTTACATTAAAAATTGGAACCACCACACTGCACGCCCACTCCTCTGCATCCCTCCTCATCTAAACACACTCTGTGACAGAACCCATCATCACACCCCATCCCTATCTCTCCACTTGCACTAATTCATCTAGCACTCACCTCTGAGGGTCCCAATATATCCATTTTAGCTGCTTTATATAGGTTGACTCAAGTTTCCCGATTGAGGGACGCATAAATTTTCAAAAATAATCATGTTTTTTCGCAGTACATAAGGCTTGTCCATGTACTAATCATTGTGTGAAATAACTAGGGCTCAAATTGAAGTCCTTTATATAGAAAATCACAACTTCATTATAAAAAATTCTGAATTGGAATTTTTGTTACACACGGTATCCTATGGCACTGTTATATGTGCATCAATATTTATGCCTGAAAACGGAACAATCCGATTATCTTTAACTTTGGGAGGAATTGAACATTTTTAGGGACATCTTTAGTTCTAGATGATATTTTTAATTTTTACCGAAAATAAATTATCTTTAGAAATATCTGAGTCAGCCTCTTTAAGGAATTTTGTTGGAAATGTGCCTGTACCACAATCAAAAGTGTTTGAACCTGGGAATATATTGAAAAGAAAGGGAGGCTTGGGGTCTGATTTCTTCAAAAGGAAACACTAATCAGCAAACTAATTGTGTAAATGCGTGCTGGTAAAGTTCATTATGCACTTGTCAAGTTCAATCCCGGCCTGGGGGTCCGGGGGACATAGTGGGAGATAGCCGGAAATAGCCGGGCATTTGTACAAAAAAGTAGTATTGCCCCGCAGGCCGGGATGTAGCCGCGGACTTTGCCGGGAATTGTAGTTAGCTTGTCCACGCCTGGGGAAATCATTGATGATAGCTGGGGACTTAACTCATGTGTCACACCATATAAAAAACCAGGCTATCAGTGCGCAGTATCGCCCGTCAAAACTGTAGTATATCACCATTGTATATAGCTACCATTGCAGTCCGCATCTCTTCCATGTCGTGAAAGCAAGTATACAAGTAGCACACAACGCACGTCGTCGCAGGTCGAGATATAAACTAATAAAAAATGTACCGAGGATCGATATTTTCAACGTAAAATCGCCAGCAGAAAAACATCAAAAATAACAGGAAAATGTTAAAAAAAATAATACAACTGAATCACAAGAAATTCTAGAAGTTTGTCTGATTCTTTAATTCATTAAATAACCATAAGTAGTGACAGCTTATTGAATTCTTGCTAAATGCAGGAAATATGTAATTTCATTGCATAAAACGGGGCATTTAATATGAAAATGCAAAATATGGGAATCGCTAAGGAAACCAAAATAAATGCTCATGAAATACATTCTGTTGAGCTCAAAAATACTCTCAACTGCCGCATGTTACGATTATAAATCAAAAATTAAATGTAATCGCGATTTCCGAACTTGTTTTTGGCAGTTGTTATTCCCATTCAAATTTTCATTTTATCGGGATCATTGCAAGTTTTTTTGAACCGCGCCGACGTTCAGCCAAGAGTACAGCCTGTCAAGGCTCCTGGTAATGTTCAGCTCAATTTACCGCAAGAGAGAACAAGGGGAAATTGAAGATTGTTCAATAAATCTAAAAAGTATAAACAAAGCTATTAATTGCACCTAAATTTCGTTTAGTGTAAAATGTGAACCATTTCTATTGAGTGGGTTTGGTTGTCTTGGGCAAAAGATCTTGGAAGGACTGAATGGTTAAACTTTTTTGTTCAGTGAAAACACATGTTTTCAAATCAAACATATTACCTAAAGTTCTTTAATTGAAAATTTACCCAAACTACTGTTTTCTCATTAATTGAGTACCAGTAGTATGACCAACTTTTAATGAAAAATAATAAACGCACAAAAAAATCTTTGTTTCTCACAAACTGACATGCAAAAAACAATTAGGCATAGCATGAAGACTTGTTGGTTGTTATGCCTATAAGTGATTGTTATTGTGTTCAGAATTTTGTCAGAAAGCTGAAAACGTCCTCCAAAAAAAAGGGGGACAGTAGTCAATCCGATTCAATGCGAGCCAAAAATGGTGATTGCAGACTACAAAATATCTGTGTTTTTTTATGCACGTTTTTCGCGTTGTTTCTGGGGCATATATGCAATCCATCATGCATTCCAACAAGATGCTCAAGTGCCTCCCCCTGGGCAGGGTCGCAAGATCTGATACCCACTGACAGAGTACGGCCTGGGCCATATATTTAAGTTTATTTTAGCAAGTCACTTCACAGAGTAGGCTTTTTTGACGTCACGACAATCACATGATGATCTTGTTTGTTTGGCTTGAGTTTCCGTTGCGCAGATATGAATGCAGGGTTTTGGATATTACCTGCTATGTTTTAGTGGCGGAGATCGCAGGATAATGTGGATTTTTTAAAACAACCTTAACGAGGTTTGGTCTCAAACATATTCCGATGTGGTGAAATTTCGGCTCGGTCCTGAACTGCAGTGAACCAAAATGTAGTATTGATTTTAATAGCTATACCTGTTGTCCCATAGCCGGGACCCTGTACAAGAGTTTTAAAGCAGTCCCGCCCCCATTGGCCGTGAATATACGGGGATTGTCACAACGAAACCCGGCTAGTAGGGGGGGACATAGCGGGGAGTGTACAAAAAAATGTAAGGCCGGCTAAGGGGATTTGTGTCTTTAGCGGGGACAAAGGCGGGGGTGTCAACACAGCAAAATGACATTCCCGCTAAGTCCCCGCTAGTCCCGGGACCCCCAGGGCCGGGATTGAAATTGACAAGTGCATTATGAAGGTGTTCACTGATACCAGCATCTTGTGTCTGATGTACGTAGGAATCGTGGGGCACAGCTGTTTGAAAGTCTCATTTATTATGACAAAACCAGAATAAAACAAAAATGATCAACGGCGACACAGTTTTGACAACTGATTTGGATTAATTATCCCACTAATTACATCTTGTGCAATTTTATGAATTTCCTTGCGGGCAAGTATGAGTTTTTTTCTTAAAAATCTAGTTTTACACGTCTACCTATGGAAAATGAGCATATAGAGGGCGCTCTAACATAGAAATCATGATGTTGTAGGCTATGTGGCAAGATTCCCGCAATGGAATTTTCTGATTTTACATCGGTAATAGCTCTTGCATGTCCCTACGTATATTAGTTGTCGAAAATTTTGTCATCACTGCTTAAAGTTGTTCTTCAAATAAAAGACACCAATTTGCAAACGCTGTGGTGGAATGAGGGATAACATCTGCAAACTTCTTGTATTACTTTTTTCAATGCTACTTACGTTAAATACTGTGAACATGAAGACCATGACAAGAGTAATCTGTACTATCATGATCAGGACTGAGTGCACACATGGGCTAACATCAACTCTGTAGAACTCACACCTACAATGCATTGGATGTATAAAGCATAATTTTCATCGTGTGATTGCAGAAGGGGAGTAAGTGCAATAGCTGCCATGTGATACCTCTATGTCTGCTATAATTTAGTATATCTTTCCTTGAGTCGGTGACTCTTGAAATAGTTCGTCACCTGAAAAACCGTTTCAAGAGCAACTGACTAAAGAAGTTGATGTTTGATGGGAATTTCTGACAAATGGCAGCTACTGTACTAATGACCTTATTGCACTCACACGATATTAAAGGAGTAATGAGAGATTTCAAGTCATCCATATTTTCTGTTACATGTAGTGATTTCATATAGATCAAATGCTCAATAGGTTCCCTACCTTTTATTTGGTCACAGAAATAACCTAAAATGAAAATAAACGGTGATTTGTATATATTTATATTTTAATAGAAAGCAAAGGCTGAATTTCGTATTTGCTCCTAAACAAAATTAAGAATTTCACAATTTTTGTACCAAAGAAACAGTTCTTAGCTTATTCCTTACAGATGGGGATATTTTTGATATAAAGCTTTACACCAGTGCCAAAATCAGAATTTCCACATTTTTTTTGGGACACCTGTTATTTTAAATCTCTCATTTTACCTTTAAGCATACATTATAAATACTGTGAAAAACACATCCCCAATTAAATGTGCCTTTGCAGGCTTGGTAGGGAGGCATATATGCGACCCTCAAACATATTTTTTTCTACCAACAAACTTGGAACTTAAAGGCCCGAGGAAATGAGATGATAAACCTACTCCAAATCTTTGTGGGATATTCCATTGCAATAAACAGGGACAGAAAAAAAGGATACACTACCAGTGACATTATTTGTGAAACTATTGATTTTCAGTCAGTGTCATGAATAGATTCACACCAGTCACCTGATATTTTCTATTATTCTCTGATAAATCAATGGTACCACAAATGATGTCATCACCAACCCAAATATTGAATGCTTTCTGGTCCCTCCTTGTGGACTTGACACACACCACATCAATTCTATTTGCATTTCCTGGAACCTGTAAGAGCTGGATCAGAGACTACAGAAAGAGTGGAAGAGGCTTCCACAAGGGAGTCTATAACTTTAGACCTGGGTTTAAACCGAGGTTACTCCTACATAAATGAACCCTTTTTACTTTCAACATACCATGAAGTTAAATGTGACAGGTGAGAAAATCCCTCATGCCTGGGCCACTCGGGCCCATCCATGAGGAATTTTCTCACCCATTACAGCACACTGTCAGAGTAGGTTGTAAGGAAAAAGGTCTCACCCTGAAGGACTAAGCCTGGTTTAAACCAAGGTCTAAAGTTAGACTTCCTTGGAGAATACTGTAAAAACCTTTGAAGAAACAAGAAGCCTGGTTTCTGTAGATCATTTCTATTAGAGAAATTTACAGCAAGAGTTCATTCATTAACCCCAAAACACTAAACCATTTCTTACAGGATTTCTGATTGGCTAAATTACACAGTATATTCATTAGAGTAACCAATTATAGTAGCTCTTCCAGCTGCAATATTTCTCCCAATCTTTTTGGAGGATACAGGCTATCTCAAAAAAGTTACTCCCATCATAAAATCACAAGTTTTTACTTTCTCCTACGAAAGGCAAGATAAATGCTACATTGTCTTTAATTCATGCTGGTTTGGTAAAGTTTGATTGTTTTGTTAAGGATTTATATTGATTTTATACTAAACGGAGCAAAATAGGTCCTGAACACAAGTGCCTTGTGTTGAACACATGGGTTATCAAGTGCACAACAAGGGAAAAAGAAAAAACACTGACACTATTTCAATACTGTTTTTTATATTTAAAACAAAGAAGCATTTGTCTGCGTAGGTGCTGACTTTCTTCTCCCTGAAGGGCCAGAACCATTGGTACGACGATTTTTGCGCAGTTCCATGTTGGTCAAACTTCCTTTGCATTGTACTTTGTCTTCTTTGTAAAATTAGCATGTTCAACAAAACTAATCTTCACTTTTGAATGTCCTATTCTCCAGAAAGCCTGACTAAATGTCCTTTTACATTATTGAATAACTTTGCAGTTTAAAAAAAATAATTTCTTCTACTAGAGGGGGGCAACTTTTTGGGGACCTTTCTTACAATATCACTGATTGGCGAAGCAAAGCGAGCGTAGCGCTCGGCATTACGGCCGGGGGTCCAGGGGCCCGCTTAAGGGCCCCTGGTGGGGTCGAGGGGGCGAAGCCCCCCGAAGCCAGAGGGCTTACTGCACATATAGCACCACAGGAGAGGCCATTTCATGGGGTATTTTTTTTTATTTGACTCCTAAATCTAGGTCAAAGTCACATGACATAAGTTTGCAAGACCAGTGGTTGAAACCCTACCATTGTAGAATTTGTGCATGCCTGCCACTGCACTGTGCCAGTATGGCAGTATTTAACATCATGAATTTTCAATCTCAAGCCAGGGCCCAGCCCCAGATGGGATAGTACTAAACAGGGGATTAATAAATGATTATTAGTATATATAAAAATTGTATTTCCTTACCTCCTAGTCCTAGACCTAGTCTATATTTGGTTAATCTTAATATTGTTTTTGTCCAATGTTTCTTTGAGGAAACGTGTCGGAAAGAAGTTTGTATTGTGCCACCAAACTATGAATTCGGCAGCCTTACGCAACTGCATGTTTAAGTGGTGACATCCCCCGCGTTTGTTGACTTTCTTCATGCTCTTGAAAAATCTATGAAGTAGAATGTTTTGCTCCTCTTCGAGCAAAGAAAATTTCAACCGAAAGATCTCCATCGCCATCACAAAACACTTTCTACACTTTCTTGGTTAGCCGACGATTTTACCATGCTTTAAATATGGTGGCCCTCGCCAGCATTCGCGATCACGGAAATGAGCACTACATGTACAAACTATACGGGATTATGAACTTCGCACGTACAATGCAGATGATATCGTGACCCAAGTTTCATGACCTTTCAAGCCATCGATTAGTCTTGTTTCCAAGCTAGTGGCTGGTCCAACAGGCACGCTACGATCGCCCACTGACTGTGGTTGAGAAGTTTGGTTGTTTTAACGCCCTCAAATTGAGTTTGACGTTGAGACTAGCTATTAAAATGATAGTTTCGAATTACAGTCATTCGAGATTTTTATTTTTTTCCCCAGTCGTTCGAAATTTTTATTTTTCCCCCCAGGGTTTCTAGGATTCTGAAAAATCCGGAGGCAACACAAAAAATCTGGAAATCCGGAAAAATCACACCCCTGCGGCTAATCCCGCCTAATCCATCTTTCACTTGCCAGATCAATACCTTACTACAAGCCTAAAGTACAATGCCCGAATCCCAGTCTGAATGCTTTTGAATTGTGTTGCAAAACATGCTAGATACACTGTAAATTCTGTCAGGGATGTTAACACCTTGCTTTTCTGTTCCAGAAATTGCCACAAACTGCCACCTCCCCCTGGAACTCTTCCTGTTTTTACAGAATGTAAACATTCAAATTGTTTTCAAACTCGTGGAAGTGATTTCAGTAAAGGGTCCTTTTCATTATGTCAATTTTTTCATGCCATTATGTCCCTTTAACCAATCAGCAGGCAGCTATGAACTGACTGCGTATGTGAACTGACCTGCAACCCATGTCCTGTCCAGCAGGCCTTCCTTTCTCTCTATGACAAATGTCAGTGCTGTCAGTCCAAGGGCTAGGAAGAATATAATACTGAAATAAACAAATGATTATTACAATTTACATAAAAATGCATTAAATTTGTTGTCAATTTAAGCAAATCTTTCAATACACTTCAGTTTGCACTAGGTCATTTTAAATTTTGCTAGTTTCCATTAAAAATTCTGGACGATATCTAAAGAACCAAGGATTTGGTTTCATTTGAGTACATTCTTCATGCTAATTTTCAATAAGGTTATGTAAATATATCATTCTGACGCTATGCTCTTGGAAAGTAATGAACACCTTTTGGGCCTAACGCCTATATATAATATCTATCGCTCCTCTACCGACCCTGACTTGTTAGCTTAATTGGTAAGAGCACCGTGGTAGTAATATGGAGGTTGCTGGTTCGAGTCCAGCCAAGCGGACATGGGTTTTTTCTCAACACTTGCGTGCAATGGCCATCTCTAGGGAATGATTCATCCTTGTCTACCAGGAGAACTAAGTTGTTAAAATATCAAACCAAATATAAAATCGTATATGTAAATATACCGTTCTGATGCTATCCGCTTGGAAAGTGATGGACACCTTTTGGACCTAACACCTATAAATAATATCTATCGCTCCTCTACCAATCCTGGCTTGTTAGCTTAATTGGTAAGAGCGCAATGCTGGTAATACGGAGGTTGCCGGTTCGAGTCCAGCCAAGCGCACATGGTTTTTTTTCTGCTAGTAATACTTGATGAATGCATTTGCACAATAAAACCATCTCATTGATTGGGAAGGGGTAAAATACTTGACAAAGAGTCTAATTCCTTCTCAAGAAAATAAGAGAGCAATTCAAATCAGACAATGGGGGAACAAAGTCATCAACCGAGACGAAGGTGTTTTCTCATTAGATCACATATATAATCCACTGCTAGCAAAATCTAGATTTCCTGTGAAAGACTACCAGTGGATCGTCGCGGGAAAATCGGCAGTGGAGTTCACTTGTGATCAAGATTTCTGCCATAGAGGTCGAAAGCTAAAGAATGTAATTCTATTTTGGATTTGCCTTACATAAATTCTCATCATATTTCTGAATAATCCTCTAAATGCATATTTTTACTGTGTAGATGTTTCATATAGAAGTCCCACAGATGTAAATGAGGTATTGCCATTCATTCCGTCAAGCGCTACTTCACAACGTCATACAGCACATGATGGAATCAATTGTAATACCCCATTTGCATCAATGGGACTTATAAAATGGGGTGTTTCTGTACGGAATAAACATGTGGTACATTCTGTGAAGGGTTTCCAAATTCATAAGTGCGTCAGAAAAAGTGGGTCAGGTATGTCACCTTACAGAGACACACAATAAAATATAACTTACCTAAGAATAACACCAGGAGCCATAAAATTGGTCAAGTCATCATTAACAGTACCGTATATTGGATCCTCAACCTGAGATCAAGAAAAAAATACTGCAAGTTAAAACTTGTACAATCCCCCTGGTGGGTTAAAGGTGCAACAAGAGATTTTTGAGACACCCAATATTGTGTCATAATAGTAATTTCATATAGACTAGATACTCAATAGATTTCTAACCTTGTATTTTGCTACAGAAATGTCTTAAAAGAGAGAAAAAAGGTGATTCTGATTTGCTTATATTTCAATATAAAACATTGGCTGAATTTCGTATTTGCTCCTATACGAAATTAGTAATTTCACAATTTTTGTACCAAACAAACATTTCTCTGCTTAATCCTTTCAGATGGGGTTATTTTTATGGAAAGCTTTACATCAGGGCAAAAATCAGTACTTTCGATATTTTTAGGGACACCTGATATGTGAAATCTCTCGTTGCACCTTTAGGAAAGACTTGGCATGGTATTCCTGGGGAAAAAGAGCAGAAAACTTGGTGAGAGAAAGCTTGTACAGGTTTTCAGGGAGATAAGAGCAGAAATGTTTTAAATACACAAAGTATGACCTTTGACCTACAGACCTGTCTGTCACAGTGCAAGTAGTGGTAGATACTAAGGTTGTGAGGTGCAAGTGTCTTCTAGATTGGGTGAGGGGTCTGGCAGATACAGTCACAGACGGACAGATGCCGACAGATTTTACTATAACAAAATACATCGCGGTCCGCGAGTGTCGTCTGCCGTCGCGGTTTGTGAGTGGGACCAAAGGTCACATGAGGTCACCAAGGTCACATGAGGTCACCAACATGTCACCCCACCCTTCCCCCTCCTTTCCACCAAGTTACATCACCGTAGCCCTTATGGAACTCATACAGCATGCAATATATTAAGGGTTTACATTTTGACCGGCCAAAGGTCACATGAGGTCAACAAGGTCACATGAGGTCACCAACAAGTCACCCCACCCCGCCCCCTCCTTTCCACCAAGTTACATCACCGTAGCCCTTACGGAACTCATACGGCATGCAATATATTAAGGGTTAACATTTTGACCACAGACACACACACACACAGACACACGACCAGAGTAATCCCTATGTGCCTTCTGCAATTCTTGCAGACGACACAAAAATCCCCCTTCTGCTAAAGTGTCAGGGGGATAACAAATGAACAAGATTGCAACTTAGTCCACAATGAACAAGAAAACACTGTCTTTTTCTGCCTTTACTTTTGTGTTAGCCGAGCATTTGTGACTGCAAAGTTTTGAAGCTTCACTGTATTGGCAGAAATTTCTGGAAACAAGTGCGGATGACAAATTTTGAAAAGGTAAGAAATCCAGTAAAATAACTTGTATTAGGTGTGATGTGAATTATTATTTTAAAGTAATGTACTTTGTCATTTTGGTTGGGAAAAAGGGTGAAAATAATAAGTATAATTTGAAACAAACAAGAAATATGCAACTTTTATGAGGCCATTTAACATACCCGCCAACATTGAGAACCAAAAATCAGAATATACAGGGTGAGTCAAAAAAAAATTGACCCGGATTGTGTCCGCCATTTTGAGTTTTTAAATAAAATATATATAACGTATGTGATATCATCGGAAAGCCTGTTTCATTATCTTTAAATTGCTGCAAAGATAATTCCAATCGGTTAAGTATAGACCGAGCTACAGTCTTTTGAATGAAGTAGTCCGGTTTTCACCCTATCCACGGATTCCCATTTGAATGCACGGCGCCCGACTAAGCAAATGTGATTCCGTGGACAGTGCAGAAAACCGACTGCTGGATTCAAACGACTGTAACTCGGTCTATACCTAACCGATGTGAATGATCTTTGCAGCAAATTAAAGATAATGAACTAAGCTTTTCGATGATATCACATATGTTAGATATATGTTACTTGAAAATTCAAAATGGCGGACACAATCAGGGTCAAGTTTTTTTTGACTCACCCTGTACATGCATGTGTCGCAAACACCTTATCATGAAAATCCTTGTGGGTGTGGTCTTTTTCTGATTCACTTTAGGGCCTCTTGTGGAGTACACAGGGGCAGAGTCTCTTAAAGTCACAGGGGTTTAGTGTTTTTCAAGCTGCAGGAAGAGCTTCAGGAGCCCAAAACATACTTCAGGACTTTTCTAGCAATTATTTCAAGATTTGTTTGATATTTCAGAAATCAGGATATCCCTATTTTTTGCAATTTGTAAAGTTCAAAATAGGGATGAGTCCTATAAAATAGGGAAGGTTGGCAGGTATGATTTAAGTGTGTAAAATTTGACTTATGCTGTGACAAAATCACAACAGTGAGCACTGGCGATACAATATTAACCATTGACGTAAGTTTCCCAAACTACCACTACGTACTACAAGCATTTATGCGAGTATTATGCCTGAAAAATTGGTATTGAAAATCACAGATGCTTTAGGAGAGGCTTCAGATTTTCAGACAATGGTGGTCCACCTCAATCAATGCAGCAACAGGTATAGCAATACAATTGCAAACCACAAGTCAATTTGACAGATTTACAGTTCCTTGTTCAGTGCATACTTTTTACAGTAATTTATAATAAAAGGTAAAAAACAAACCTTTTTTAACATAACTCCAATTAGTTGCCAAGATATTGTGATTATGTATTACATCAAAGGTAACATCAAAATTTACGATTTTTTTCAAAGAGACAGGAGATTTTTTTTGAGGATCCGAATATCTCTCAATTTCCACTTGATCGGTTGTAGAACACCTACCAAGAATGTTTTGAAGGTTTATTGGACAAACAAGTAAAAAAAGAAACCCCAAAACTATGTATTGAACTTGTCTGCTATTGTAATCCTCCCCATATAGAAAAGCATGCTTTCACTTTTTTTGCCATGAATGACAGAAAATGCAAAATCATCATCTTAATGATCTTATTACATAACAATGGCATATTTTGCTTATTCACTTTGGGTGTGATCTAATACATTAGTAAGCATTCCAAATATGCAAACAAACCAGGTTTAAACATTATCATGTTTTGGGGAGTCCAAGTGTGGGAAAATATCGGATCCAAAACATGATAATGATAAAATTGGATGATTTACGCCCACCGCATATTAATTGCGTCTCGCGTATGAGTGTTACCATACTGACGGGCTCGAATGCGTCTCGCCCCCAATATTTTTGCAACTCATAGCTCGACCAATTAATTTGGGCTTAATCGATCCAATTTTATATCAAAATTGGGGCACTTATTTCTAAATATGTGCTCATGTCTCTTTAAGGTAATCTTTCCACAATAATACAGACATCTCTAGATTACTTACTATAACAGGTATAGAAGCTATCATAGGATTCATCTTCATGATATCATACTTCCTGCACAAAACTCTGCAAGCGTCACCAACTTAAAATCCGGACGAGTTCCAAACAAGAAAGTTAAAAGGGGATACATACTGCTACCATTTTGAAATTTGCACCTCCCTTGTGGAAACTCTTCCATGGTGGAACATGCGTTTCAGATGGAAGCACCCATGGTTGATTATTTGCAATCCACACCATCTCCAACATGAAGTGTTTTGCACAAGCTTCCATAGAAATAATATTAATCTAAAAGAAAAGCTAAAAAAAATATTTTAAACACTGTGAAATTATTTTTTCTCAATTTATTTAGAAAAAGACCATCAAAATTTAGGGTTGGGATTTATTCTGTGTTTTAAAATTATGACTAGGCCTCCATTATGCATTTACACTCTCCGTTGTAAGTGTATTAGGTAATTTTTCAACCGGCGATGATAGCAGTTTTATCTTTCTTTTCAAGATCATCTCGCTGCGCTTCCAAAAAGAATATCCCAATGGGTAACTTCATTGACATACACCCTCTTTATACATGTCCCTTTATACAGTCTGTTTAATTTACCAGGGTCCCTATGACCGGGCACTAAAAGGCCACACCCGTTATTTGATGCTACGCAATTAATCAAAGGTTTCGGAACAATGTTAGAAAAATCCAATGTATCACCAACTTTCCCTACAGCCAACATGCCAAGATGGCAGCAAATGCTATAGTCCATGTCTCTACCTTCGTGCAGTGAGTCATAACCTGTATTCCCACGTCAAGAATGCATTCTTTTTAGCACGTGTAAAGCGCTGTCGCTTCAATTCAGCGTGAGCGATTTACTCTTGCGACCAACAATCTCGCGCTGACGTCACTACACATAATTACGACACGCACCATACACAGAGTGAACAAGAGCTGTACCTAGGCAGTGGCTCTCTTCTAACATTCTTGGTTTCCAAAGCATTGTGTTTTGCAGCTGTTCATACCATCATGCTGAACAAAATCTGAATACAATTTTTTTTTTGGGCATGACCTGTTTTAACACGAAATTATTTTGCCCAACATTTTATGGTTAAGTGGCCTAATTATCCAGTTGCACCTATTTTTGGGGCGAAAACAATTCAAATTGGTCCATGCTGTTTGTGTTTGCAATTAGCATAAAAATTCTTGTTGGTGGCCTATTCCAAAACTGCCCTTAAACAGACTGGGTGGCCTTTTTTTACATTTTATTTCACTATGTAAATGTATTATGTTTCTTCATATGAGCCAAATTATTGAAAATCATTGGTAAAGTGATTTTCAATTTTTTTTTGGCCCGGAGAATTTTTGTGAATCCACAAAATTTGTTTGTTTTGGGACCGCATTTTGGAATCGTTACACCAATTTTCATTTTTATTGTCTGTGTTATGTGGTTGTGTTGATTTCCCCCATCAATGACTGGAGTTTTGGGTAAAAAATTCCAATGGCAAAGGGGTTTTCAGTCCTCATGAGGTCCCCACTCACAAGACCTGAAACACTTAAGTGTTAATGAAAACACATTATGCCAGGTGCCAAAATATTTGAAATGGGGCCTCAAAAACAAATGAGCTATTTTGAGTGGGCAAAGGGAATTTGCAAATATGAACATGAATAAAACAGTGAGGGACAGTGAAAATCGTAAAAACATTGCAGAAATTACATACCTCCATATTTCGTCACAATAAAGGAAACTGTACTTCTAATAAAGTTGTGCATGGTTAAAATCTTACCTCAAAACTTCTAGACTTTCTGCTGGATTTTAATGCAATCTGAGCATCTGTTAGAGAAGAAATGCAAGATCCTTCACTATTAAACCAAGAACTATAAAAGACTATCAATTCATGTCAAGCAAGATGTCTTATGCCTTGTAACTATGATTGTGATAATTCCATAACAGATCTGTGCCATGATTGGATAATCATAGAAGAGATCTGTGCCAGGATTGGATATCATATAAAAAAAAAAAAGAAAGATCTGTGCCACGATTGGATAATCAGAGATCTGTGCCATGATTGGATAATCATAGAAGAGATCTGTGCCACGATTGGATAATCAGAGATCTTGCCATGATTGGATAATCATAGAAGAGATCTGTGCCATGATTGGATAATCATAGAAGAGATCTGTGCCACGATTGGATAATCAGAGAAAGATCTTGCGCTGATTGGGAATAATCAGAGAAGAGATCTGTGCCATATTGGATAATCAGAGAAGAGATCTGTGCCATGATTGGATTCTACTAGAAGAGATCTGTGCCATGATTGGATAATCCGAGAAGAGATCATGTCCAGATTGGATAATCATAGAAGAGATCTGTGCCATGATTGGATAATCAGAGAAGAGATCTGTGCCATGATTGGATAATCATTTAACTGATCTGTGTTATGATTGGATAATCATAGAACAGATCTAAGTCATGATTGCATAAAAACAGAAGAAACATATTCCATGACAGTTTAAGTATGGGACAGTATCTGTGCTGTGATAGGATATCCAATTTGGGATGTGCCTTGCCCTCAACAGGACATGGAAATAGTTGATTAATTTTATCTGCAATTCTTATTTAGTGGGCGTGGTTTATCATAACAAGAAATTTGGTTTAGGTCAAAGCTCCCCCATCCATTACTGGGTAATAGATGGATAGTGCATGCAGCAATTTCGCAGTGTAGTTGAATATATAACACACGCAAACGGCGCATTTATATTGTGTCGTGTATGTCACGTTTGTACGCAAATGCAATTTACGTAACTTGATGAACACCACACAATGACTTTGGTTCCTTGGATTGAAACATTTGTTTTTCAAGAGGGGTGCATTTAAATGAATTTAAAAAAAAGAATGATGCAATCAATATTTTTGACAAATTATTTTGATAAAAAGCAAAAATTACACAAATTATACCCTGGCATCCACCACTCAAAATATTGGATGCCAATTCATTATGACATCATCTGAGATTGCCAAAACAAAAAATCTCATCTTTTATTCTCTAATTCTAAGTAACAAACCTTACTTGTCATGTCAAGATATAGATGCACACTGCTGCCCTCTATGGTAGCGTTATCAACATCACCACCTTTTCTAAACCTGCATGGACAAAAAAAAGAAGATTCATAATATAACATGCCTACTGCCTTTGATACAGTCTATCTGATTGGCTCAATGCAGGATGAAACATGAGATGGTCTTCTGAGCAACCAATCAAAATATAGTGCTGCTATATCTCTGTTTAAACCATGGCAACATTCTTAAACTATCTCTGATTAGCTTATTACATGATATTACCTACTAAGTAACCAATTAATATAGTGCTTAGATGCTGATAGGTAGGCGGTGCTTGGGGTTAAGTGTGTAATAGTAATAAGTACAAGTTCATTTTACAATAGGTAAGAAATGCAAAATCTATATTTATATTCATTGTCAATAAAATCTGAAAGCATAAGTGGTTTCAAGGGATGTCGTAGCTACCAAGCTAACTCTATGGTCTGTATATTCATTAATCTTTCCCTGGAGATGGCCAAGGCATGTTAGTGTTGAAAAACCCCCATGTGCACTTGGCTGGATTCAAACTATTACTAGCACGACGCTCTTGCCAACTAAGCTATCAAGCTAGGATTGGCAGAAGAGTGCTAAAACAATTTCGTCCCTTTGTCCAATTACACCTGAATTGCCCGTAGTTCCAACACTTGGCTGCAAAGCATGCATTTTATTATTAGAAAATGAATCCCACAGTATTTGCCACTTATTTCTGATGTAGCTCCCCGACTTACCCCCAAAAGTTGAGATTATTATTTCATATGAACCGTCGAGCCTTAGTACTGATGTGTGCCGAATCTTACTTGCAAATTAGACGTATCTGATAAGAAATGTTGTATTTTTTGCCCGTAAATGGACAGAAAATTACAGTAGCATACGGGAAATTGTGATACAAGCATTTGCTCAAAACATCAAACCGCAAGATCAGCATCAACTGAAATTTTGGGAATAAGCTTTTCTCAACAATATCTAGCAAACTAAAAATAAAACAGACAGTGCTAGAATCATGAAATGCACCTTTAAATAATGCAAGAAATTTTCTTCAAGAAAAAAACAAAAACCATTTGGTCGACTTTGGCCTCATTATGCTTGATCACATCACAAATCGTCCAGTGAGTGGAACAAAGTCCAATAGCTGCCATGAGATACATCTGTGCGCTGCCATGTATTAGGATGACAATTTCCCCTTGTCAGTGGCTCTTGAAATGGTTCTTCAGGCAACACGGTCACCTGAAGAACCATTACAAGAGTCACTGACCAAAGTCTGGGAATAATAGCATGTTTGATGCACTCACATGACGATATAGACTGTTAACAGTATCAGACTTCGGTTTTGTTTACTCTCCAGTCATTGTCCTCATCACAAATCAATGATTTTCTCAGCTCCAAAAGGAGAAAGCACCTTACCTAGTTATAAGATCTTCACTGTAATTCGGTCCTAACTGCATCACTCCCCAGTATTTGTTTTTCCTGACTCCATTGATAGCATCTGTTAAATTGACTATGGGAACCTATCAAAACAAAGTTGAAACAATCTGTATGCCTTTTTTTAACCCCTGTGAGATCTACCACCTTTCTTAAAGGTCTGTTCATATTTCACTGCATTGCAGCCTACCAAAATCATCACTGCAATTGCTTGTACTGCAGTATGCCTTCAGTGCAGCAAAGACTGCATCATACTGCATAATGCAGTATGATGCAGTGCATTGTAATGCAATACAATGCGGTGAAGAGCAGTGCAACAAATTTCCTTGGCAACCAAAATTGCATCTACATGTCACTGTATGTCATCGTCTCTTTATTTTGACCGCTATATCCCCCCCCCCCCGCTATGTTTACTTCCTCTCTCCCCATATTCAATCTTTCGCGAAATTGCCCTTGACGTTAATATGAGCAGGATTTGTGATGCAGTACTGCCACAAAGTTCAAATAATTTTAACTGGTGATAATTCAAGATGCAGTGGAGTGCAGTATGCCAATTTTAATGCAATCCTTTGCAAGTTCACTGCAATGTACTGTGACCTGCAGTGATCTGGGTTGACCTGCAGTAAATGATAAGGGGTGCAGCGGAAGTGACGGAACACTGCAATAAATTCAGTGCACTGCAGTGCAGTGGAAGTATGAACGGACATGAGGCTCAACTCAGAACATTTTTTTTAAGAGTATACTACCAATTTTCAAAAATTCTGAAATTTTGGCATGGTTGTATTGGTACCCAGGCCAGTTCTCGAACCACAAAGGTCCCCCGCCCGTCGCGATAGTAAATGGAGGGAAATATAATTTTAAGATCACAGGGAGAATTGTGATTGAAATAAGTGGTTCTCAAACCACTGAGGCTGTTGCCATAGCAGTTGCAATTTGACGGTATCAAATGTTGACTACATTGACCATACAACTATTTGTAGTTATTTGACCTTAGATGACCCTACTTGACCTTGAAATGACCTTCACAATTTTCAGTTTAGAAATGTTGACCACATCCACAAAGTTTCATGACCTACCACATGTTGAGTTAGTTGACCTTGAATAACCCCATGACCTTGAAATGACCTCAAACTTTTTGGCAATGAATGCGTACTACACCCATCAGTTTTCATGACCATACTACCATGTGCATGGATTTGACCTTGGATGACCCCACATGACCTTGAAATGACCATCAAAATTTTAGGCACTGAATGTTGACCACATCCACCAAGTTTCATCATCCTACCACATACTTAGTGATTTGACCTTGGATGACCCCACATGACCTTGAAATGACCTTCAATTTTTTGGGCACTGAATGTTGACCACATCCACCAAGTTTCATCATCCTACCACAATTGACAAGGGCTATAGCAATTTAATTCCATTTGACCTTGAATGACCCCGCATAACCTTGAAATGACCTTCAATTTTTTGGGCACTGAATGTTGACCACATCCACCAAGTTTCATCATCCTGCCACAATTGCCAAGGCTTATAGCAATTTAATCCCATTTTTTACTGCATTTGACCTTTGACCCATGCCACATGCCCCACCTCCGAACTCATCCACCGTCTACTTGGGTGACATCTATGGTGCGAAGATGGACACCCATACTTGCTTAGATCAAAAGATATCGTGTTTACAAGGCTTATAACAATATATCCTGTTTTTGACCAAATTTGACCCTATTTTTGACCATATTTGACCTTTGACCTATGTCACATGACCCTCTTTACATCCCAGCCAACACCTACTTGAGATGCATCTATGATGCGAAGATGGACATCCACACTTGCTTAGATCCAGAGATATTGCGTGGGACACACACACACACGGACGCAGGGCATTTCTATAGTCCCCCTTTGCCAACTAAAGTTGGCGGGGGACCAATTAGCTGGTAATCTATACCTGTGAATGGTAAAGCTTGAAATTCTCTCTGTGTCCCAAAAGAAGGAATTTTGTAATTGGAATAATTAATATTGGGGAACCCCGATAATAATTCAACAGCTGTTGGAAATGTCTTTCCAATATTAAATAGCTGAGAACTAGCACCATGTATGCGTCTTCACTCATCCATTAGCTTTTCATCTTTGCAATACATCTAGACCAGTCTGAGTTTTACCATCCACAGGTATAGTTCACTTGCCAATAACCAATGCAACTGTGCAAAAATCTCATTTTTTTGGAAAATTGAGGGTGCCCTTCAAACAATGTGCTGGTATTGCTTTAATATTTATATACCACACATGCAGCAAACAGACTCCCATACATGTACTACAAAAGTAATCCCTGCATGTCAATCATTACATGATTAAGCAGATTACACCAAAATTAAGATGTTACCCTTTGGTACAATGCTATCCATTCACAATGACATATTAAGACATTAAAATAGCTAGAAGATTACCTGGTGTATAATATCCTTACTGACATCATCCAGGAATTTTTGACTCAATAATGCTGGGTATTCTTCATTGACAACCGCCACCTTGAGGTTCTTAGGGTCACCTCCAATACACAAACAGAATAAGATGACTTGGATGGCAGGGATCAGAAACTGGAATATCACCTGGCTGGTGGTCAAAAATAAAAGATTATATTAGAAGTTAATAATCTGGACGCTAACAGCCCGGCGTCATGCGGCCAATACGCGACAGCGAGCAAAAACAAATCGGGTAGACGTCTTCACATTTCGACCTTGGAAGCAGGAATTGGCCTGCTACTTTTGTCATCAAATAGCAAGATCACGGGACGGTCATTATTTCAAATAACCGGTCAAACATGAAGATAGATTATTAAAGTATGAATTTCTACAGTTGATTTTTGAATTGGACTCTTATTATGAGTTTGCGGGCCAATTTTTGGAAAATTTTAAGAAGTGGGTGACGTCACATCATTGTTTGACGTATTATTTTTTGCCCGAGGGAACCACACTCAGATATATACGCGCTATGCATCCGCTTTACTAAACACGTGGAAAAAGGATCGCATTTTCGCCATTGGACGTCGTTTTGGGGGTAAATTTTGCACTGTTTTGACATTAATGGTGTGTTTTTGGAACAATGCTCATTGCCATTTTGCCTACGATTAATGTTTAGGGACCTTAATTTAACATTCCCAAATTTGTTATGTATTCAACCCCGGAGCGTTCTGGACTATCCGCCTCATAACGATTTTTATAACGATTTTTATATCCTACACCACAACACCTTGTGACTTTGTATATATCGGCCCTTTACGGCGTGACTTATATAAAAGCTATTGTCGAGATTAATTTGCAGTCTACGATAGTAGCAGGGGGTAGGACATGCCATCCTAACAGCAACAGCGAATTCTAAAAATAATAAAAGATAAATACAGATTATCCCAGGGATTATTGGTGTGAATACAACTCACCACTTCTCAAACCTTGATGCAAAATGATGCCTCCCAACCCTAATACCCTTGAACATAGGCGCCATGGCTACAGAGCTACACGCTCTGTAGCCAGACGCACACCCATATCCTCTAACCCCAAACCACCGTACCACCACACAGCCAAAAATAACCATTGCACAATCTTGAGCAGGTCAGAGCGGATCATCCTTTTGGGGGATTTTAGGCCCCATGTTCCAAATTTTAGAAGGAAAATTTTGTATATGGGGCAGCCCAATCATAACAAGAGCATGTAGGCATAATGATTTTTGATATCAGATAATTCAGAAATCCTGTCATCAAAAAAACCTTTAGGGATTTTTTTAAAAGATGTTAAAGAGACATGAGGAGAGTTCCAGAAGAAGCGCCCCCAATTTTTCTCGAACCCCCCATTTTTTTTACATATTTGGAATCCTTACCAATGTATTAGATCAAACACACCTAAAAACTACAGTAATAAGCCAAATATGGGTCGGTCTTTAATGTAATAAAGATGAGGATTTAGTATTTCTGTTTTGGCACGACAGAAAGTCAGAGCATGGTTTTCTATTAGGAATGATTACGACAGCATGCAAGTTTCAAAACAAGGTTTGCGGTTTTTCTCTTTTGCTGCAGGGGGGGGAAGGCCTGTTGTGTCAATACATACCTTCAAAACGTTCTCGGTAGGTGGTCTACGACCGTCCAGTGAAATTGAAGAAATTTGTAACCTACAAATATCTCCTTTTGGTCACTTAAGGTGGTTATGAACTTGCTCTTTCTCCTCAATGCTAACTATCTTGCACACTTGCGTAAGAGGCTAAACAAAAACGTCACGCCTTGCTCTTAAACTAGCATTGAACGAAGTTTTGATTTTGGCAGATTTTTCTCTAAGATTTTGGTGGAACTGTACTTTTAAAACACTAAGTTGCTAACATGATTCCAACTCACCTAATGCACAAAAACCTTTTAGGACCATTGTAATTTTTTTGCTAGAAGGGGAGAAATTTTAAGCCAGAATAGTGGCGATGCAGTTCTTGTTTTATTTGATTAATCGAACTAAGACATGTGCACATCCATATCTTAATATTTATGCAAACACAACTCCAACATACAATATGTACACCAAATATGGTGGTGCCGAAAACTATTATAAAATGAAGTGAGCATATGCTCATTCAAATAACTTTTGGGCACTCAAAGTTAATGCCATTTCTGAGAATCCACTTGTCTATCTTACCTATCTTATCTATAATCAGAACAGAATAAGCCGACCAATTGCACATCTGACTATTTGACTGTGCAGAACAAATGTCGGGCGCGCAAGATAATTTGTGAACATTAAAGCTTATTAAAACAGAAAGCTTACTTATGTGCAGATATGTCCTGCAAGTGAAAACAGCTCAAATGGCATTTTTGGGGACATTTTATAAATACAACATTTGTTCCAAAATGCCCCACCCACACTACACATTCAAACCAAACACAGTCCGCGCCATGGTGATTCACAAGTTTGACATATGCGCAATTGGTCGCCTCATTCTGTCCCGGATTATAAGTGATTGGAATCAATAATATACTTACCCAGGATTCCTGGCCATTTTGATGATGCTTTGAGGATCAAAGCCACATGTGGTCGACTAGGGAATATATCTTACACTTCAAGGTGGCCCACATCTGGACAAAGAAAACAATGGTGAAGCGAAGCTGAGCCCGGTATTTTTCAACTCATGACGAGACCAATAAATTTTGCATTGGATGACGAATAGATCCAATTTTGCGATTATTATGTTTTGAAGAGTGGCCCCTGTGACCCAGCTCACAAAAATGACCTCTAACTTAACTTCTCTGAACCAACGGAAACAACTAATGGAAGAGCATAAACACGTACATCAGGGTTCCCACTTAGGTTTTGAACTTGAAGTCCACTGGACCCCAAATTTTCCAAATGTTCAGAATTATCTGGTCCAGTGGAATATTTTGTGGTCCCGAGACCAGCCTTCCAAATGTAGTACTACTAATCAGGACTTATCAGTTTCCAAATACATGGTGTGTAAGATTTCCTGATTTCTGTTGTGCTATTTGGTCAAACTTTTGAGGTATCATGTTTCCTTTTTTTAATGTTAACAAGTTGGTTTTCTGTCACACAATACAAATAGTATAAATACCCATTGCAATATTGTGAATTTGGTTTTCCCACAATAAGCACTATTTTGAATGCTGCATTTAGCAGAAATGTCTATAAATTTTGCATTTGAGGTTTGGAAACATAAGTTTCGAAAAAAATTGCCTTTCAGAGGCTTATAATTATGGGGTCCAAGTGGACCTCATTTTGTTACTCAATCTGAATTTATCGTGTCCAGTGAAAATTCTGTCTGTCATTTGACACCAAAATCCTACTAAGCGGGAACCCTGACGTACATGGCATAATTTCCTGGCTATTTCATATTGGAAGGATGTTTCCAGCAGCCGTTGAATTATTATCGGAGATCTCCGATATTAATAATTCGAATTTCAAAATTCCATCTTTTGCGACACAGATAATTTTGAGATCTACCATTCACAGGTATAGTTTACTAGCCAATTACCAATGCAACTGTGCAAAAATCTCGAAATATTTGGAAAATTGGGGGCGCTCTTCAAAAAAGCGCTTGTTTGCCGATGGGTTCACAATTTCAGCAGCCGTTAAAATCTGTGATATACACATGCACCCACACGTGTGATATCATTAGGTCCCTTTAAAATGCATTCTAGGATATGAGTAATCATCAATCAATTAAGATTGCTATCGTGATTTATCGAGTGAAAAAAATATTTGAAATTAGGAGGAAATCGTTCAAAGTGAAGATTAGGTCTCTACGAATTATCATAAGTTACCTTTCACTCTGCAGAATTACAGAAAAGGAAGCAAACGGCAGTGTTCAAAGATACGAATCTCCATTCAATTATGTGTTGTATTAAGTGTCCGAACTGACAGTAATGACTAAAATTTTCCAATTTTGCCCTTATTAGGTTCCTTGGGGTCCTATTATTTGCAGGGGGTGTTAGGATACCTATACTTGTTACAAACATTCAAAAATCTGATTTCTGATGATTTTTTTTGATTTTCTGATTTATCAAATCACTGATAGTGCCTTTAATAACACAAAGATTTCCTAAACATGCAAAAAAATCAACTGGAAAGCCCGAGTGTCCAAGATGGACTTACCCCCAAATGAAACTTAACCATCTCCCTCTAATACTCACCAACATGAGCTTTGGTATAAGAATTCTGCGTACTACTTCTCCCTTTCTTTTGGAAAGTTCCTGGTTTCTCATCATTCAACAATTGGCTGATCCTCATTGTCTCTGTTGCCATGCTGGGATTGCCGTGTGCCTCCACCGCGACAACCCTGCAATGAACACAAATAACAAAGAAATATGGCAAGGTAATTCCTCAAGGGAGTTCTAAATTTGGGTGTTTTCCATAAGGTGACACCTATGAATTCGTAACGTAACGTAATAAACCACATGACATAGTTGCCTTCAAGGAACAAAAAGGGTCGGGGGGGGGGTGGGGGGGGGTGGGGGGGGGGGGGGGGGTGGTAGGACATTCCAACCTATCAGCAACAGCGAATTCAAAATGCATCACTTCTGGGCTATCTTTTTCAAAGCTTAACATAGGATGGCACTCATTCGCATATCGAACCGTTACACCAGACTTGCTAAAGACTTAGGCCTGGCCATGATATTTAAAAAATCTAAATACCGTTTTTGAAATTACAACACTATTTATTTTTTCAAATTATCATGATATTACAAGATGTATCGAATTATAGGATATTTTGCAGGGTCGCACTAATTGTGTTTTGGGCGTCCAGGATGCGACTTTTTGTGCCGTTCGTCGCGGACGCTACAATTGTAGATGTTGCATTGAGTTACGTGTCCAGGCTGGAGATCGGGCAATCCCAAAAAAAAACCACTCCGACCTTCAATATTGACAATTTCCAATACAACTTGCAAATGATAAATTCCATGATGATTTGCCACTTTTGCGTTGCATAAATCCCGACAATTTCCGTTCTGTTTTCCATTTATATTTCGCATCTATTCGTAAACCCGATACAACATTCTTGGGAAATCCCCGCCACGATTACCTCCCGGCGTGTCAGGTGGATAGTTCATTAAGAGTATAAATACTTACTGACTGTATAGCACATAAAATCCGCGGACCGGCCTTCCCAGGGGGATAAAATTTTCACAGTTAGCCTGCAGAAATTTTTCAGCCTAAAAAAATCATCGGGGAAAATAGTTGAAAAAAAAAAATAAGCTTCCAAACTAAGATACTAGTTCAAATGAACTTTGTCTGGTGCACAATGGACTTCCCAAAATGATAAGGTTTTTCTGATCAACCTCAGTATCGGAAGCGGATTCCGCATACTGAAGCTTTTGAAAAATAATCTCCCATCCAACCCCAATAGTAACAGGCTAATTTTCGTAATGTTGGCAAGTCTGATCAAATGTAGAAGTTGGTGGTTTAAGAAAAACATGGGGAACACCTCAGTCTTCGTATAATTATTACAATTTGTTTGCCTTTTCATTGACAAAAATCGGCAACTTCCCAAATAGCAGTGAAATCACCCCCAGTTCAGCCTGTCGCCTATGCGAACATTTTAAACATTTTATCAACTGCTCCGACTTTCAGCAGCAATGGTCTGAACAAGGTTGGCTTTTTTTTCATTTAAAAGTAGAAGAGAAATGCAGGTATATCAATTATCCCTCATCGCCCTTGCCAACATATATTAGGCTTTACCTACGCGGCCTAGTTGGGCAATGAGAGACAAGCGAAAATGTGGTACCGGGTCGGAAAATGTTTCCTTCTCTTTGCTCTCGTACCGTCAACACTATTTTTGTCGCGCAAATGACTCTCATTTGCCCTCATTGCATCTGGGCCGTCTTAAGGGAAAATGACACGATTTCCTCCATTGCATTTGGGCCGTCTTTACGGAAAATGACCGATGTTCCTCGTTGCATTTGGGCCATCCTTCCCGGAAAACTTCCCGATGTTTTTCGTTGCAACTTGGGACGTCATTTCCCGGGAAATGAGGCGATGCTTTTCACTGTCTTTCGGACGGTTTGCCCAGCAGAGGCGCAATCTTTCATCAGGCGGGGACACTGTGTACAATGCCCATAGACAAATTTCGATTTGTCGTGGTGATGGCGCCACCCTTTTCGATAAGCTATTTTTTTATTACTAAACGCATTCTGACTAAAACCGGAGCATGACGTAGCATAATAGCGCCACGCACGACTTTTAGGTAGCGGATAGCGCCACTCACAGACGCAACTATAGCGTACAAATTTCATTCAGATCAAGGTGCAGTATGCTCCATATTTATTTATTTATTTATTTTTTACCCTGTTTTTATGCATTCACATCGATTTTCCCTCGTTGAATCTGGGGCGTCTTTCCGGAAATTGGCGCGATGTTTTTCGTTTCATCTGTTTGGGAGGGCCGTCTTCCGGGAAAATGAAAACTCGATGTTTTTTGTGTCGTTGCATCTGGGCCCGTCTCCGGGAAATGACCGATTTTTTCGTGCATCTGGGCAGTTATTGACTTTACGCTACTTATCCCTGTGGCCGGGAAAAACGGCCGAGATGCAATGAAACGCAAACTTTGGCTCTCGTTTGCATCGTGGCCGTTAAAAATAAAAATATATTGCCCCTCGTTGCATTTGGGCCGTCGGTCCGGCAAAAAGTTTCTTTTCTTGGGGGCGGGGGGTCCAGTCGCGACCACTGCAACCATTAGCCCATATTTATTTTCATCATTAACCACACTTGAAGTGAGTTTCAGCTTGAAGAAATTCTTCAAATTTTTTCCATTCAAATATCTTAAGTCCAACAATCCAATTGATGTTTAAAATATAAAACAGCATATTGTGCATTCTTTATTTAAATCATGTTTTATGTGCATAGGATGATTTTTTGAACGTAAAAAGATCCATGAAAGCAGTACCCTCCATGATAAATGTGCACTCAAAGAGTTAAAAGTACCCTACCTTAGCCTCACATCAGCAATAATGTGGAGCCTGCCAAAACTATAACCATGTTAATTACAAAAGCATATTATCCCACTATGACCCGGTGAGGTTTCACCCACTGATCCTATACACTGATAGGCTTCGCCGCTCGAACGTGCGGAAACCGGAAATTGCACGGCGCCCTTTTGCTCTACCCAAGAAGCGATCGCGCACGTACAAAGGAATATGGAAACAGGGAAAAGTACAGAAATTAGGGGAACAGATTATTGCGCGTCAAGTTGTGTCAATTTTGTGGTTTGATTATTCGAGTATGCGCGGGTATTTTCGAACAAAATATGATTCAAAATGTTTAAAAATCTTTAATGCCATATTTCAGTTTTCAGCTAGACCACAATAATTCATGCTTTGACTGCTAGTATTCACAGGTATATTATTAATAATAGTATTATTATATCATCATTAATCCTCCTTCAAGATTTTATTCCGGCTTCTTTACTGCCTTTCCCCCCCCCCTGAGGCATTCGCAATTGACTTGTTACAATCCCAAAGTGATGTAGGGGGGGGAAGGGGTACCCGGGGGGGGGTATCACACGCCTATGGCCCGGGAACTACCACTGACACTTGATTTTTGGTACCAATTGATATCGACCATTTTAACACTTTCATTGAACCACGAGTACCAACATGCCAACCTTAGGCCTTACTTCCGATTGACACATAGAGAATGGGGGAAATTCAAGTTTACCAAAACATGAAAAAGGTTAGGAGTATCTAATTTCCATGCGGTTCGGGCTTACTGATGGGACTTACTATTTTTTCACTGAGCGTTTAGTGATGTTTTTAGTGTACAATTGAAACCTAATCAATATTTTCACCCTATATCATGTATTTTTACTCGTTCCTTAACTTATGACATCATATTGGTAATGTGGTTACTTAAATTTTGTTACCAATGGAAAGAGATGAACGCAAAGCTATCTTGTGGTACCAAATTTATAGGAATCGGATGTGTCCAAAGGAAAATCACAGGGGTTGGGTAACGTCCCCCCCCCCCCCCTAGATAAATTGTTGTTACAAAATGGCTCAGGTATAGACGAGAGTTTAAGCGTCTCCTTGAGTTTTTCGGAAATGACCTTTGTATCTATTTTTACAAGCTTTAAGAGATTTGGGGCACTGCAACGTCTATTTTAAAAATATTACTAAGATATTTATGGATAAAATTCCGGGGTGGGGTGGGTGTTCTTGAATTTTAGTCGGGGACCAATGCTTGTTTCCAAAAAAGAATCCACTATAGCTTGCCAATGCGGGAAATCCTCTAGGGGTATAAAATTCAATAATTAAGCTCTTAGAGGGTATCAAAATCAGTTGTGATTGTGACTGGTTAAATGATAACACTAGGAAACTAACCTAAACATATCAGCAAATAAACCCCGAGTGATAATTTTTTCTTGCAGTATAGCAAAAGTGTAATTTTTTTTGTATAGGTAATTTAGTCCACAAACACATTTCGAACACGGAATAATTTTACTGCAAATTGAATTGGTCCCCTTATTTAAAAAAACCTGTAAACCAGTTTAATTTCTTACCCAAACCTGGGCTCCGTTAGACTCCCGTTAGGGGTTTATTTTCATTTCACCGAAAATCTGTCTTGTTAGCCTTAGGGGTCAATTTCAGAACCCCCTGGAATGAGCATGGGTACCCAACAAACCCCTGCCACAACCCCCCGCCGCCATCGATAAATCTCGCTTTGCAAGAAAAGATAATGCCTTGCAGTCTATGGGGTCAGTATACTTACAAAAATTCATTGTTTAAATCAACTTGGAAATTAAAATTGGAAGGAACTGAATTTTGGTCCTTGGACCTTGGGATTTATAAGCTCGTCTAGTGAACTGTTTTTGGTGATAAATGTAAAATCACAAGCTAACCCTTAGGCCTATGTATCCAGTGAAAAGACTGATGAATTAAATACTAATTTGTAGTGAACTAGAAGTATTAGCGCTCCATACTTCCAATGGATTATTATAGCATTTAAAGAGCACAGCACTATAGTCTAACAGTGGCAATGTAAGTGCATACAGTATTTTTATGTATATAGTGTTAGGCTAGACGTGTTACCTAACCGTATACACCAAATCGGGCCCCCAAAATTGCCTAAAATACATTCGTTTACTATTCTACTCCCAGTAAATTTCAGGCAAATGGGCAACCTACTCCATATAAAGTTGCAAACCTTGGGATATTTTTTTTCAGATATTTGACACAGGAAAGTACTTTATAAAGGAACACATGTATACCTCAATCCCATAGAAACCCGTGCCAAACCGAGTGAACTTGTTTTGGGTAGAGCAAAAGGAACGCTGTGCAACTTCCTGTTTCTTCACCGGCTCGCTATTCAATCGCTTGGAGACAGCCTATCCAGTGTTAGAGATCAGTGGTTTCAACCTCCAGGCTGTTGCTCACACCCTTGGAACTATCCCATGCCTGATACTAGGGGTGTATTTTAGAAAGCATCTCCGGTGGCTAGAACTGGTGGTGGTGGGAGGGGGTTATAAATTTTGATAGGTTTTATGTTTAATTTATGGGAGGGAGGGGAGGCTGGAGAAACAAAGTTACATGTTTGATTTTTTTAACAATATCTTTTAATGGACATGATTTTTTTTTCTAATTAAAAAAAGCAGCAGAAAGACAAGGTAGTGTTTCTTTGGTCTTGTTTTGGCAATTTTAATTAAAGAAAAAGAATATTGTCATTTTTACAATAAAATTACACTAAAATAAAATGTTATCACTTTAATAAATGACAAATTGACAATTTTAAATTGACTGAATGCTTACAGTGACAGTCTACCCCCCTTGGTAATCTATGTTTTCTCACTGACCATTTTAACTACAAGACCGCCTTATTGTTAATCATGGCATTTATTATAGTAAAACAATTGAGGTCGGCACATGGCAGCTTGGACTGCTATAGTATTTCATTGTTAGTGATTGAACTATGACTGAAGATGACCCTTGCAATTTTTAACACTAAAAAATGTGGACCCCCCAGAATTTGCGATTGGACCCTCAAAATTTGCAATTCCAGGTTGTTAAGGGGTCCACTGGACCCCTTGTTTCAAAACTTAGTGTTAACCTTGATATTTTGTAATATAACTGAGATAGAGACTGCCATTGTAAATGCACGTATCAGTTCCCCAAATTACCGTTTGGAAATCTCCAATGCCCAAATCGAGCAAGTCATGTCCTACCCCCCTGAAAAGGGTTGATTTTTACCTTGTCCTCCTCCTCTTCGGTATCTTCCATACAGAGTTTCAAGAACACATCTTCCAGGGTCTGGAACAAAGTATAAATGGGAAGTGTAAATGTGTATTGCTCCTTTAACATACTTCAGGAGTATCCCTGTGACTCTACTCTAAGTTCAAAACATTATATTACACTAAATGATTGCAAATATTCCAGGATAAGTTTTTATTAAACAATAATAGAAATATAATAATAATAGTAATAATAGCAGAGATTTATATAGTGCCTTATGCTATTGGCCTCTAAGCGCTTTCACAAATGGCCGCTGATCACTGTGCCCAACCATACCATAAACCATTTAGCATCATTTCAAGGGATGCAGCAGATCGGGATCAGCGCTTTCCCTTATCAGCAAACATATATCAAGATAACCATCGCAGCCGGGACCATCTTCCCAAATATCGCATGGGTAAATCGGGACAACCAAGCGGTTAATTTCTTGTCCAGGGAAATTACAAGAAAGCTGAATCTCACAGGGCTCAAACGCACGCCTATACGCATGGATGAGCATACACTGGAGTCAAGCACTTACCTGATTGAGCTATCTTGTCTGCTTAATATAAGGTTTATTTAATTTCAAACACGTGTTTGCATAATGGTAAAAATACTATGCTGCCTACGCACGTAATAGATTTTTAAAATTCCATGGTCGTAATATTCAAAACATAGTAAGAAAGTTAAAAGTTTGATAAAAATAATCACATTTGATATTAGATATTAGCAAACCCTCTACATGCATACATACATACAGGATTTATATAGCGCCTTTACTGAGATCAAGGCGCATATGCAGTGAACAAAAAGAACACACAAATTATAAAAAGCAAAGAATTAATAAGCACAATAGTGAGATTTTAAGAGTTTTTAAACGTTACATATTGGCTCAAAACAATAGGTAAACTGCCATTTACAAAAATTTCTGGTAAATTCTGCATGTATTGGCCATTTGGCATAATCTTGCACTGGCGTGTGATAAGAAAAACGGGATAAAACTCTTCTGTATGGTGACCTTACTACTGTAAAGAGGAGACGACTTAACTTCAAAGAAATATAGGCAAGATTTATTGTGTATTTTCTAGACACAGTGGATCAACTATTCTAAAAGCGTGAACTTCTTTAAATTTTACATGGCCTGGCCCGGCGTCGTATCGATCGAGTAGTTTGTTTTTGTTTTGGTTATAGCTCTACACATGCATTTTGGGGGTGTGTCTCTTTGCTACTTTTACGTCACTTCCGGGTCAAAGCCAACTCCCCAACTTGATACGCATTCGTGAAAAGAGAAGGCGGCCCTGTCCGATTGGGTATATTTGGGGTATATTATCCTTGAAATTTAACACTTTCCCGATGTTCACTTTTAAAAATCTGTGTTGTGATATGATCAGGATACTGCCGAGGTACAAAAATGTAAGAAATTAAGAGATGTCTACCCAGCCATGTTCATGGACCTTTAAAGAGACACGAGGACATTTCCAGAAAGAAGTGCCCTCAATTTTTTTGGAAAACAGGTTTTCTGCATGTTTGGAATGTTTACCAGTGTATTAGATCACACCTGAAGTGAAAAAGCCGAATATGCCGTCTTTATGTAATAAGATGATGATTTAGTATTTTCTGTTGTGCACGACAAAAAATCAAAGCATGGTTTCCTACATGTATAGGGATGATTAGGATAGCAGGTAAGTTCAAAACAAGGTTTGCAGTTTTCTTCTGTACTTGTTTGTCCAATAAATCTTCGAAACATTCTTGGTAGATGGTCTACAATCGATCCAGTGCAATTTGAGAGAAATTTGTATCCTCAAAAAATCATCTCCTGTCACTTTAACTAAGAGTAATTGACATGGAGATTCATTCTTATCATACGTGTAAATTGAGGAAATTCTCAGAATTCATAGCAACAATTATGCGGTGCGTAATTAAGATGGCCTCCACAACTGTGGATTAATCACATTATATTGAAAATATGCAAATGAGCTCATTAATATTCATAACCTGACCAAAAAGTATACAGCACATGACCTCACCATGTTCTATCACCGTGCCACGTAAGAAGTTCATTGACGATTCGGTTTAGTCTGTAGAGTGGATTAATGATTTCTCCTCTCTGCGCACCCACCCGCACTCTGCCAACCATTCATATAGCTATCCGTCTACCCAATAACATAAGCCTCTATACTTCATAAACTTCGAAGTACAAAGTAAATTAATCGATGTGCTGGGCAGCATTATCGCGCCTTACTACAAAACGCACTTATACACTCTTAGGCGCAGTCTAAATAAATCGCATGTGATTGAGACACAGCGCATGATGTACAAACAAAACAAATCTCTTACACTGATACACAAAATACTGGTCATATAAGTCAACAAATACCAGGCATTCCTTGAGAGAATTGTGTGGGAGTTTATTGATTACTTTACACTTCTAGGTTTATAGAGTATTCGCACAGTGTGCTGTGGGGGCCAAACATTTGACATCACACCATACGCATACGTATCAAAGGGTTCCCATGCAAAATTTCAAATCCAAGTTAACAATGCACGAAACTTATGCGAAGGTAATGTTTTTCACATGAATTAATGATACAGCATGTAGAGTACACAAAAGTAACAAAAAATAAGTAATTAAAAAAAAAAAAAAAAAAAAAAAAGGTGGAATTTTTGTCGTAACTTGCCTTCTGCCTGATAAAATATCGCATAATTGAATGCGAGACATCCGTGCAGCCTACTTGCATTGGTGACATCATCGGACGTTTTTATTCAAATTTTGGGAAACTGTTACGTGTATTTTTCCTGTGCCAATCTTTATAGATTAATACAAAGCATCTGTTTGTGTTTCTGTAGAAGAAACATTCCTTTTTTGAAGTTATGGTCTAAAATTGGCCAAAATTTCCCCTTTTTTAAGTTTTTCATAATAAATTTAAAATCCATGAAACCATATCAAAGTTTTTATTTGACATCAAAATGCTTGCCGAAAATCATTTGAGCGGCCCAGTGGCAATAGAATCTACTTGTTTAAATAGAGATTTGAAAACAAGAGTGTTTTATTTTGCCTACTCCTAAATCCGTTTCCTACGCGCATATCATCCATAGTTGTTCTGTTGGTTCAGCGCTAACGTCAAGTTATACGAGGTCATTTTTGTGTGAGATGCACTATTTTCACAAGGTTGTTGGACAAAAAATTGCGTTTCTAATTGGCTATTAAATTGCAATCAAGGATCCCGATTTTTAATTACCAAATCCCTTCTTTTACGACAAATACCAACAAATACAATAACAAACAAACAACACAAATTCCATAAACACAAACACACAAACAACAACATCCAAATACACAAATAACAATACAAATATACTAAAAACACCATACACCACACATACCTACTCCCTAAACATCCCAAAATAACAACAAACCAAATCACAAACAAAAAAAAACAAAACACCAAACAAAACACACTTTTGCACACAGCCCAACATATGTTTAGGTTTGGCCAAGTAATTATTACCATTTCACAATTCTGAAATTTGAAAATTTTGGGGTGCTCTTCAAAAATGGTGCTGTTTACTGTTTTATTAGGAACAGATTTTTGCATCATAAGATCATATTCCCTTTTACCATTTACACATTTTTAACACACACATGCTCCTTCCAAAACAACCTGTCAAAACCAGTTTTTAAGATTGTTTTAATAATATAAATAATATACAGGCATTTGTATAGCGCATTATACAAAGTCTCAATGCACTTTACAAAAACCTTAAATGATAATGACTTTATAACCCAAATAATGGTTTCAAAAAAACCAGAAACCTATACACAGAATCTTTCAATCATCAGATGAAAGCATAATTAAACAGGTAACATACAAACATGTAATAAATGAAAGCATGCAAAAACAAACGACATAACCATATAATAGCGCGAAGAATTATGATGAAAAACGTTATTTTTAACGCAATATTTTAAAAACACAAGGAACCATAATGTGCATAAGCAAAACAAAAAAATCATTTACAACAAGACAGCATTCCCCGTTATCGTTCATGATAAAAGTCACAGTACGTTTAAAAAGGGTCAAACACCTGTTGCACAGTACCGTAGCACCTGGAAACAGATGAAAGTTTTAAAAAACGCGACACGTGGTACAGCGAGAATTCATGCAAAAACCAATTAATAATAATTAACAACGGTGCAAAAATAATAGCACACATAGACCCTGGAGGGAGAGAGGTTACCAGCATGATCATCCCTCAATCCATGATCTTCACATAATTATCTTAATATTGGATGGTCTTTGAGGTGATTATGAAATTAACCCGCTACTAGTCATGAAAATATCGAACGAACCGAAGGCGAGTTTCTATATTTTCTTGACAAGTTATGTATTATTATTATTGTTATATAATATGAAGCGGACTGTTAAAATGCAACACAATTTTTTGCTAAGTGGGATATCGTAGTCCTTTTATGACTTTGCCATGGCCACGAATTCTGTTACCCTGCATGCCTGGCAGGCAGACTTACTCAAAGGAAGCTTCTAAGGCTAAGCTAAGCCTTGTCTAAGCATCCCTGGTCTAAGTTGTGACACTGTCACTGGTCCTGAGTTGTTTTTCTCCAAGATACAATCTGGTCAGTGTGGTTTTGGTGGTATATTCCTTCTGTTTTGTGTAGATTCTTCTCCTTCAATTAACATAACTGTGGTGTTTTTGTCGTCTGTATGTACGGCGGGCATTTCCAACTGTTTTAATGCTTTGAATACGATTCCCCGCTACGCTACTGAGCACCAATGCATCAAGCAAGCCTGAGCATATATAAACCATATTAAAGTCATGTATGCATAAGGATCCAGTATTACTAGTGCTAATAAGCTGCCCTAAACCAGTAACAACTAACTGCACGGTATCAAAAATACTGTTCACTGATTTTGAAATACTGTAATCTATTAAAAATAAGCGGTATAGATGGAAGCTTTCTATTATTATATAATAATAGTACATTCTGTTCAGAAACTCACTGACAATGGCAGTTAGCTACTTCTTATAGTCACCTGCATGTTGTGGTAGTTCATCAAGTCCTGAGGGGGTGATTCTGACAACGTTTACCATGACGCTAAGTCCGACCTGAACAAAAGGAGACAATTCACTGCTAACATCAAGTGCTTGTTTTTGAAAAATCATCTTGTTTAAATTCCCTGAAATGAAAGGGGACTTAACCTGCAGATAACAATACCATTCCCTCTTAATACTAGTTGAAACAAGCAGAAACAAGGCACATAGCAAGCACATATCAAGCGGAAGCAAGCCAAAGCAAGCAAAATAAAATAACCAAGCACTTGAACAACAATAAACCCCTTGAGGGCACTTCACGTGAAGTACTTACTTCAACGTGCTTTGTTTTCAAGTGTTTTGTCTTGTTTTCTTTTTTTTGGTTTGAGCTTGTTTTTTGAGCTTTGTTTCTGGTTTGATTTTAGCTTGTCTTGGAATCAGTTTTATTGTTGTTGATGTTTATAATTCCCCTTTCAAACAGAGGATTAGAGGACAAGACATTTTTCACAATCAACCCTTTTATCAGTTTTAGAGTGTTTATGGTGCATTTTTCTTCCTTGGAGTCAGTGATGTCAGTGTGAAATGCAGTGCACTTGAGTTTACAATTGCTCACCACCAGGACATAGTTCAGTGGGTTACCTGTTACATACATTGGACATTAAACATGAACTGAGCTGGTGTGATTTGGGTATCATATGTCATCCCAAAAACCCAGGGGGTGTATTTTCTAATATATTGGTGAATGAAACTACTGAACTGTGCCCAAGTGAATTGAGATGTTTATAGCCATCGTGAGTGGCCACAGCATAAACGGCAAGTGTTGATTGAAAGCCATAGCAATAACTCGTTTTAAAACCGGCCACTTAGACTAGTTCTTCTCCCTTCGTTGAGCTTGTCCAAGAACGTGGCGGCGTCAGAATCAGAAAAGTAGGGCGCAAGGAAGAGTTAAATACGGCGACTTTATTGGCAAATAGTTTATTCATACCACTCTTTATTGATGTAGGGTTATTGTTGTAATTAAGTGGACAGTAGATACGAAATTTCCAAGCTGAAATCATGTGTTATATAGTTATGTGAGAAGTTCAACGGTTGGTTGATAACAATGCAACTTTAATTAACTCTGCTTTTTCCCCTGGCTTTTATTTTCAATTCTGGAGCCACAATTGGTTAAGAATGTTGGCAATGATGTACTGTAGTTGAGATGTGACCTTTGGGCTAAATAATCTCCCAATCTTCCTAGGGGTTTTGGTATCCAAATCTCTTATAATCGATTACAGATTTTGAACATGAGATCAAGATTATCCAAACCAATGCAGAAAATTATATTTTTCACCTCATTTGACCGTTGACCCTGTAATGGAGTCCACGACATTTTTTAGCAAGCCAAGAAGGGTCTTTAAAAAATCAAAGTTTCATATCAATTAGGCTCATAGTAAAGGCTGACTCGGAGATTTCCCGAGGATGGCACCCTCATTTTTCAAACAAATTGTGTTTTTTGCATATACATAATGCTTGTGTCCTATACTAATCACTGTGTGAAATCGAACTCATTCATACTCAAAATCACAATTTTGTTATAAATTTTCGGATATCCGAATTTTTGTTACACACAGGATCCTATGGCAAGTGTGCTACACATAAATGTTTACTACAATGGAAACGAGGAATCTGTTCTTCTCAAGTTCAGGATTGGGTATTTAGGTGACTATCTTAGTTCTGTTGCTATTTTTAATAAATCACAAAAACTTATAGTTTCAAATCTCTGGTCCAGCCTTAAAAATGAGAAGCAATATAAAAATGTTGCCAGAATTTGAACCAAAACCACTCCAAACACTTTATTTTGACCTCATTTAACTTGATATAAATTACGATCTTTGACCTGTTATCTAGTCCAAACAATCTTGACTAGGATCTTCATATCTAAGTTTCATATCGATGGCTCAAAACTTATAACGTTTACAACTTTACACCGTACATGCAGATGCATACACACATGTCACATACGCATATATACAACTCATCATGCACACACACACATGCCAAATCCCATCACTCTTACCATGTTGCTGTCTGGTATTTCAATGTAATAAGTTGCGGATGCACGCATATGTGCGCGCACACACACACACAAACACACACACAGATCCAGTCACACTCCATCACCCTTACCATGTAGCCTGCCTGGCCTCTTCAATGTAATGAGTTGTGAGGATAATAGTTGTGTTACCCTCTTGGCAAAATTCTGTTGTAACAAGTACTTCCCAAATTTCTGTGCAGAAAAAAAGGAAATAAAAAATAATGAAAGTTGAAAAATAGAGTTGTGTTTGGAGTACCCAGAAGACAGGAAAATACCAGTTGTGATACAGAAGAGAGTAAGTAAAGTGGGGATGGGAGCTAAATCTTAAGGTGGTTAGCAGATAGTGGATTGCAAGAGGTGCTTTATAAATTTGTATAGTAAATGAAAATTTTTTCAATGATCAACTAGCCTTATGGAAATGATAAAGGGGAATAGGAGGGTGGTAGATAGCGGAGGAGGAAGGACGGAAGAGGAAGAGGAGAAAAAAGAGATAGAAGCCAGAAAAAGAGAGAGAGGTTAAAAGAGAGTTTGAATAAGAGAAAAAAAGATTGAGTTGAGCAGAGAGAGAGATTCCTATTTTTTCTTTTTTTTTGTTGGTTTTTTCTTTTTCTTAGTTTTGGGGAGAGAGAGTGAGAGAGAGACGATTGATGAAGAGAGAGAGAGGAGGAGATGCAAGGAGGATGTTGTATGAGTAGTTGATTTGATTTTTGTTTTTGGAGAGAGGATAGAGGAAGAGAGCAAGGGAGTTTGAGGCTTGTCCATGTTTAAAGAAAAGTGACATAGAGTGTGTGGGCCAGAGAGAAGAGGAAAAGGAGAAGAAAGAAGTAGCAAGTTAAGAGGGGAGGAGGGGGAAAGTAAAAAAAAAAAATAACAGGGGGAACATGAGGCAGAGACTGAGGGACGAGAGACAGACAGACAAAAGATATACACACAGGCTAGGTACGGTTTTTACAAGCAAGTACTGGGACTGTTCTTTTGTAAAATAAAACACAAGACCGGTAAACATTAGACCATACTGAAGAATTAGTGCCACAATAAGAATTCACACAAATATACTGTAGTTAGCACAGACCAATGAGAGACAGACAGACAGAAAGACAGACAGAGAGTGCATATTCCTAAATTTCGTACTTATCATGAGTACAGTGATCTACACCAACAGTGGGGTATCTAATATGAGCCAGCTCCTGGTTTCTGTAACAAGGCACAGCAAAAGACACCTCTCCTCTTCTGACCTCCACTGTAACGACAAAATGATCAGTCATGTTATAGTAAGGATTCACAAAGGTAGTAGGCTAACCTTTATTCGCCAGTGGGGATTATGAGTAATGGAGGGGCAGGGACGCGAGTTTTATTGCGAATAATAATAGTCCCAAGTCTAAGCTATTATGTCTGTTCATGACCAAAGAGTTATAGTGCAAGCAATAAAACTTGAGACAAAACTACAAACGCAATGCACACCATATTAGTGTAAGCTGTGTGGCCGGCAGGTGGAATTGAATGCCATTGAATGGCATCAGACATGTCCATCAAAGATTTGAACAGGTGATTAGTGGCCTGTCTGTTTTTTTCTTTATGTTGTGCAGTTGGTATAATAGGTCTACTTCTTTATAAATTGGCCATTCTTTTCACCCTACAAAATAAATTTGTAATCGGATTAAATGCTTGCGCAAGTCACGGCCCTATTCCATGCATTTGACAGGTCCAAAACTTGCCGCCTGCACCATCAGCGTGAATCTATTATAGCATGTACCAATTTGTTACACAACAGAAATGAGAGCATTAATGGTGCTGTAGCTATAAGAACTTTGGAAGCACGACAAAAAATTGCATTTGTTTTACAGAATATCAAGGTATACTCCATTTACCTTCCTCAAGTCAGGGACGTCAACTCGTTCAGACAACTGTTTTACATGTGTATTTGCGCACCGCCTTTATACGCTTGAGTGTATACGCCAGTGCTTTTAATCAATGCTCGCGATCTAATGCTGTGACTGTTGGATTACATTACTGACTCAAGGAAGGTAAAGGCACTACATATGGTTCTCAATACACGGCCGGATTCTTACTCACGTGGTAGCCTATACGGCAGCTACACCATGTCTACCGCGGCAGCTACTGCACAGTACACACTGGGCTAATTGCGAGGCGGTAGCTGCAAGCTAGGGCTTACAAAGTACACAGTTATTAGGTAAACAGTAATGTGGCTACTCTGCTGTACCTACCCCAATGGCTACCCTGTAGTTGCCCACTAGGTGGAGAGAAGGTGGATGTTGAGTAGACAGTACCGGAGTAGACACGCAGCTACCAAGTAGCTACCCCGCGGTTACCACGCGGCCATTTTGAGAGTGGATGAAATTTTTTTTTTTTTTTTTTTTTTCTTTATGTTGTGCAGTTGGTATAATAGGTCTACTTCTTTATAAATTGGCCATTCTTTTCACCCTACAAAATAAATTTGTAATCGGATTAAATGCTTGCGCAAGTCACGGCCCTATTCCATGCATTTGACAGGTCCAAAACTTGCCGCCTGCACCATCAGCGTGAATCTATTATAGTATGTACCAATTTGTTACACAACAGAAATGAGAGCATTAATGGTGCTGTAGCTACAAGAACTTTGGAAGCACGACAAAAAATTGCATTTGTTTTACAGAATATCAAGGTATACTCCATTTACCTTCCTCGAGTCAGGGACGTCAACTCGTTCAGACAACTGTTTTACATGTGTATTTGCGCACCGCCTTTATACGCTTGCGTGTATACGCCAGTGCTTTTAATCAATGCTCGCGATCTAATGCTGTGACTGTTGCATTACATTACTGACTCAAGGAAGGTAAAGGCACTACATATGGTTCTCAATAGGTGCATAATTCTGTGCCAAAAATGTAGTACACACAGCCAATAGACTATTTGTGCGATCCCCGAAATGCATCTCATTCGGTGCCCATTTCCATCCGGGAACTCGGACCAGAGGTCATGTTTACAAAAAAATTTGTTGTTCGTTCGCGTCGCCGAACAGTGCCTAAAATTACAATACAAAGTACCTTTCTCACGTGAAGTTAATCTTACAAAAATGTAGAAGAATATCTATGGAACAAAAAACAATCGAGGCACTGGTGTTAAAATTCACGACAAAATGTGATATTTTCGATCGTAACTGTGCCCTACTTGTCACCTGACGGACGATTACACAACTATAGTGCAACGTCACAGATAGCGCAAGTTTTCTGGCATTTTTGTTACGCTCCTAACCGTATGTTTTTAGCCGACTTGAGGCTGGTATAAGTTCCCGGATGGAAATGGGCACCGAATGAGATGCATTTCGGGGATTGCGCAAAGAGTCTATTGTATCAAAATCTTGTAGTCAATTTTGTAGCATGCATGCATGAAGACATGGCATACAATCTATTCCAGGAACTTTATTAGTAACGGACCAATGCATTATAGTTTCTGCAGTCATAGCTATTACTAGAAACACCCAATCAGGAAGCACCCCCTCTTGGCATTGAATGACATGGGTAGTAGTAACATGTGATGACCAACCTTGTTTGGAGTAGCTATTAGGTCCAAAATAGAAACAAGTTTGTTTCCAGTAGGCCGTGCACATTTTGACTTTGGAACCATTTTAACCGTATATTACCATGATCATGTCTATGTGTGGCTATCTGCCCGAAATTTCTTGTGTACATTATCTACCTTAAGAACCTAAGATGCCAGGATCATGACCCTGTAAAGCTCTTTGAGTTTGATAGAGAATGACCTTTGACCTAATTTCCAGGGCATGGGTCAATTTTGCAATTGCATTTTGTGCATGATATATCAAGAACCACTAATGCTGGAATCATTAAACTTGTTTGATAGATGACCCCAGAGAGGGTCAATTTTGAAATTGCTCCCAGCTGAGGGGTTTGAAGGCAGAAGCTGTTAAATTTTATTTGATGAACTGAGAAAATTTTGTTTTAGCCAAAAATGCCTCAGACAGAGAAAATATTTTTTTTAATATAAAAAATCCAAAAACAAGCTAAATAACTTCTTAGAAAGTACAGTAGGCTATTGGTGTCATAATATACTCCCCGCCTAAAAAATCCGAACGATGTTGAAATGGCCATCAACATGCTCAAACTTGCTTTCAAATATAATGAACGCGCCAAGCCAGCTGGATAAATCTCTCAAACTTCCACATCATGCTTTGTTATCAATGCATTACGGACGCAGGTCAATAAGCAAACACATTACGCGAACAACGCTCCTGGCATTTATTATTATAATTCACCTACATACCTTTTTAATACAGTAATTTATATCGTTCGGATTTTTTAGGCGCGGAGTATATATTAATATATTCATCATATAGTGCTTCACTGTAGAAACTTATGATAAATTACATTGTTAAGAAACAAGCAATCCTAAAAATACAAAAATTGTCTGAGATATTTATATTTGTGCTAAATATGGTATATAGTTTATGCTTTATCAACTAAAGCAACCAGTTAAAATGCAGACACAATTTAGTGTTGTCTTCTTTCATTTTGATCAAATCAATGTTTTGACCCTAGTTTTCCTACTGAAAAAAAAATGTTTCAGTTTTACTTCTTTAATGTTGGTGTCTTGGAAGCCTTCTACCATGTGATGTATTGCATCTACAAAATCCTCTTTGGAGGTGGTTTTATTTAGCATGGGTCCTTAGGGGCCTACATTAGGAACTAACAGAGTACCATCCCTACTATAATATACCCTAACACTGTTTTGGTTTCTAGCCTATCTTCAGAGAGGAAGGGAAAAGGGTTTACAGTAGTAAAGGGATAGAAGCTAAATAAGTGGACCATCCCTGGCGGGTTCGAACCCGGGGCCTCCGGCGCACCATTCAATGAGCGGGATGGCACAAGCCACGAGGGTGTTACTGGCCCGGCAAGCGATTTTGGGTCTTACCTTGGTTGTTGAAGATATTCATGAGTTAAGGGACTAGAGTAAAGACTCTTTTACGGAATAAAAGCTTGTACAATCCTTGTAATCCTTGATCCTCTTATAGAAGTTTTCATGCTAGGATAATTTCATGAGGTCTTACATAGAGGATGTGGATGACCGATTTTGTGCACATATGAGTGTTTTGTTAGGATGATGTCCATTCGCATCTTTTTGGAAAACTTCGGGCATTTTAAGCTCAAGCGAGTGAAGCTTGGTCTCTGATAGGGTTAAGCCGTCAAAATGAACTCCACCAAAACTTGAAAGTGCCCTCACAAAGACACCACAACTCTAAGGATGTGAACCTACCTGAGGTTACCAACTATTGACCGTGCTGGAGGCAAAAGTAAACGATCCAATAGGAACTGTCCTGTCCCTCAACTCCTGGCCAAACATCCGATTGGAATCTGACCAAAAGAGTTTTGTGAGGTCTCACTGATCGTAAACTCGCCAAAAATGCTGTTTCCTGCAAAAAAAAGGAAATTAAAAAGTAAGGGAACAAAGACAGGTTCTGAAATGAAACCATGTATTGAATGACCAATCATGGATAAACATGATTAAAATGAAAGTGGATATTAAAAATGAAAAACATCTGCTAAATAAATTTAAGCTGCCTCAAGAATTGTTAATCATTTATAGCAATTTAAAAAATAACATTCTGTCATTTTAATTATCCATATGCTAAAATAATAGTCAAGGCCTTATGGAAATTAAGGTCCCCAGTCACCACTTTACTCTTGCATTCGTAATTGGAAAAAGTGGGTTTCAACTTCATTGGCAGACGTCGCAGGAAGTAGCCTTCGTAACATGCTATTTACGCAAAACGTACGTTCATGCAGCCGCGCGGCACAAGCACGTCCGAAGACTAACGTCGGAAGTTGTATGCACGATGATCAAGTAAAACCACCTGGGGCACTACCTGCATATCTATCGGCATCTAGCACTATTTATTGGTTTGGTTATTTGAAGGTAATATATGTAATGAACAAATTAGGATATCTGTTAAAGACATTACAGTGATTTGAAAAATATTTGAAATTTGCAGAATAGCTTCAAAAGAGTGAGGGAAAGTCTGTAGAATTCTCTAAGTTACCACTTTTCCCAGGATATAGATGTTAAAAAAAGGAAGAAAACGGCTGAGTTCTCAAGAACGATTCTCCAGTCAATTACGTGTAGTTGCCAGTAAGTGTCCGTTCGGACAGCTTAGTAATGACTAAAATCTCGATTGTGTCCTTATTAGGTTGTTATGTTCTTTCATTTGCCCAGGTATGTCTAGGATACCTGTACTGTGTACGTCACATGCTAAATCAGATTTTGATTGATTTTTCGATTTGCTGATTTAGCAATTCACGATCGGTCTTAAGGGTTGTTGAGTATGGTTGCAGGGATATAGAAGAACTCTTTGGATTGGTTATCACTGAGGTACTACCACCCTATGATACCAGTATTTCTGATTGCTTATTACAGGAGGCAACAGAGACTAGCATATGAAGTACCCAATCAAAATAGTTTGCTTCTGTATCTGTGTGTAAAACAAATAGGCCGTTACTGGTAGGGCAAGGGGAGTTAATCTATTTTAAATGTGTTGTGACCCAATTGAGAATGTCATCCCTCCATTTTTTTACACATAAAATTGCCTTTGGTATCAGAAAGTTCAAATTATCTTTTTTTCATTACACCAGGGAAATTTAAGCTGGAAAACTGTTCATTTGTGTTATGAAAACAAAATTTCCCAAAATATCACACACGTAGCTCAGCAATACTGTCTATTGGGTTCAATTTGGTACACATTCTTGGTTCTTACTGCTCAAGTAACTGGACCAATTTATTTGAGTCAAAATGTGTGATCAGATGGTTTTAGTGATATGCTTCAAGATAGAAAACATGAAAAATCGGACCATGATTGAGTCACTCACCTTCAACACATAAATGTCAATCAATTTACTCTATTATCAGTGGCGTACCGAGGCAGTAGATTCAGAGGGGGCAAAATTTTTAAGTCGTCCCGCCAGAGGGGGCAAAAGTCTTAAATCGTCCCGGTAATTTGCTCCAATTAAGTCTGAATTTGGCAAAATTTGCACGTATCGCGCGAACATTTGCCCAATTTACCTATTTTGTCTATTATGGTTCACCTAGTATTAGGGCTAATTTAACAAACGGAATGACACAGACACAAAGAAATACTAGAATATTGCAGTTCTCAGCTTTCACGCTCGCTATATTAAAAGAATATAAGCTGTGGGCCGCCCAGCCTAATCTTACAACTTGACCTCACATGACCTTTGACCTTGGCACATGACTTTTAATCTCATCATCATATCAGGGATCCCATGGTGCACCTATGACACAAGTTGGTTCCAATTGAGGTCAATTTAAAAAACTTTACATTTTAGTGACACACACACACAACAGATTGCTAAGTGGTCCAGCCAGCTATGCTGGCGGCCCACAGAAATGACCACATTGATGGAACACAAAGACCTTGTGATTGTGTTATTCATCTATACTCTGTAAACCTAGAAGTACAAAGTAATAAATAAACTCCCACACAAGTCGCACAAGGAATGACTGGTATTTGTCGACTTGTGACCAGCATTTTGTGTATCAGTGTAAGAGATATGTTTTGTTCTTACATCACGCGCTGTGTCTTCAACGCGCGCGATTTAGACTGCGCGCAAGAGTGTATAAGCGTGTTTTGTAGTAAGGCGCGATAATGCTGCGCAGCGCATCGATTAATTTACTTTGTACTTCGAAGTTTATAAAGCATACATAAAAATTTACATAGCTAAACTTTATAAACATGATAAAACTGGAAGTATCAATAATATCACTTGCCTCACACCAGAGTACCTCTTCAGTTAATTCAGGCGGGACGTCTTAAACAGATTGTGCTAAATTTACTACTTGCATTCTCCAGAACAAATGCATCAGTATCAGTAAGATGGCCCAGACAATGGTTAATTTTGGCACATTGTGTTTGAGATACTGCTGCATTACCATGCGAGGTACTCAGGCTAGGCATGAAGTGATTGTTACAAATGGGGAGCCATTACAATAATTATAAAGCTTGTGTCGCCTGAAGTCGCAGTTTGTGAATGATAGGCCTCATATGACCTTTGACCTTGATGTGTGACCTTTGACCTTGATATGTGACCTTCGACCTCAAACAAATGAGGTACTTACTATGCATCTTTGGTGATGACAGATGACATGCATAGTATCTGTGTTCACTACTACCCACATACCAAATTTCATGTACATCAGTCATTGCATTCTGGTTGCAGAAGTGTAGGGTTACCCTTTTGATTGACGAGAAATGTGCATACATTGTACATCCATCCATCCACACATACATATACATACATCCATCCAGACATTGTCCTTCCCACTAGAGCTGGCAAACCACTATAGTTTCCAAATTTTTGTGGGTTTATATAAATACTTTCAATTACTTATTTTTTTATTTATGTAATAGCGTAAGTTAAAGGTTCAACAAGAGATTTCAAGTCATTCATATTTTCTGTGATACATAGTGATTTCATATAGATTAGACACCCAAAAGACTCACTAACTTTTATTTGGTTACAGAAATACTTGAAATGAAAACAAGAGGCAATTTGTATATATTTATATTTCAATAGAAAACATGGCCGAATTTCGTATTTGCTCCTATACGAAATTAGAAGTTCAACAATTTTTGTACCAAAGAAACAGCTCTCGTCTTAAATCATTACAGATGGGAATATTTTTTATATAAAGCTTTACACCAGTGCCAAAATCAGAATTTTCAAATTTTTTTGTAACACCTGTTATTTGAAATCTCTCGTTGCACCTATAAACAATTTCTTTGGATTGAACCCCAGCATTTTCTTACCTGTGGCATATAGCCCACCATCTTGCCAGGTATTCCATGACCCCTTGTGTTGGGTGGTTTCCCACAAGTCAGAACCAGTCCCTTGTCAAATTTGAGTCGGCCAAGCACACAGCGTAATAATGTTGTCTTCCCGCAACCGCTTGGTCCCAAGAGTCCATATCTACGAAAGCAATTGCATGGTATTTATGATCACATTGTGAGAATTTAAAGACACTATCAGTGATTCACCCAAAGATAAAAAATATTTGAAATTTGCAGAAATAGCTTAAAATCGAAGGATAAGTGTGTAGGACTCTCATAAGGTATATTTTCCAACTGAAAAAATTGATAGAGAAGAAAGAAAACAGCAGTGTTCAAAGATATGAATCCCCATTCAAATAGGTGGATGTTGTAGTAAGTGTCCGTACGGACAGTAATGACTGAAATATCCGATTTTATCCTTATTATGTTGCTTTTAAACTTATCACTTGCAGGGTATGTTAGGATACCTATACTTGTTTCAAAAATGCCAAAATCTGATTTTTTATGATTTTTTTATTTTCTGATTTAGCAAATAGTGCCTTTAAACACCTCTTCCCTTGTACGCGAATGCAAATGCATACATATTATCAAATAAGCTTACTTCCAAAATTGTGTTTGTTTCAGATGTTGCATTTGATATTATGTGTTCATAACGTGAAATTTGTGAAGCTCCTTCCAGGGCAACCTGAAATTTGGATGGAAACTTTGAGAATCTCAACTTACAAACAGATGGAAATGATCAAATTTACAAGCTTTGAAGTCAACTAGGCTTGTTTTGTATTTTCTGACTAGTATCAATCATAAAATCGCCAGTGTTGTGCAAAAAGCAAAGAATCTTGTATTTTTCAGAGAATTTGTAAGTATTAGAATTCAAAATTGAGGTCAGGAATGTTAAAATGTGCATTTCATATCCTTGAGAAAAGCTTATTCACAAAATTTGAGTTGATCCCGATCTTGCGATTTTGTGTTATGAGGAATTGCTTGTTTCCCGCAGTCCCATAGGCCACTGTGCTGTAATTTATGTCCATTTACAGACAGAAAATACAAAACTGTGAATTTCTTACAGATACAACCAAATTTTCACGTAAGATTAGGTACACATGGATTACTATGACTAACGGTTCAGATGATATAAGAATCTCAACTTTTTTTAGGTAAGTCGGCCGTCGGGGGATGAGGCTGTGAATCACGAAAAATGCCCCAGTTTAACTAACAGTCGTCGTACCATTTCCAACACTAAAAAATACACTTCATTTAAAGTGAGCAATTGTGGATTGGTTGATTGGCTCAACATGATATTACCGTCTAAGCAACCAATCAAAATAGTACTTTGATGCCAATTAAATTAGACACTATCAGTGATTTGCTAAATCAGAAAATCAAAAAAAAATCATAAAAAATCAGATTTTTGCATGTTTGTAATGAGCATAGGTATCCTAACATACCGGGCAAATTACAAGACCAAACTCAACCTAATAAGGACAAAATTTGATATTAAGTTATTACTGTCCGTACAGACACTTACTACAACATGTAATTGAATGGAGATTCAAATCTTTGAACACTGTTGATCGCTTCCTTTTCTGTCAATTTTTTTGTTGGAAACGATAACTTTTAGCAATTCTACAGACTTATCCTTCACTTTTAAGCTATTCCTACAAAATTCAAATATTTCCCCTACTTTTGGGTGGCTCACTGATAGTGCCTTTAATAGGCATGTAGTATTCAAGGGGTTAAAAGGAAAATTCCACATAATCTTATGTATAAAAATAATTCTTCAATATCTGTAGCCTTTGTAAATATAATTGTAGTTTGTATTGCCTTGCTGTTGATAATAAATCAACTTTACCTCAAAAGTTTGTTGACCTGAGAATGGACTAAACTTATTGACTATAATCATGTGAACAAATAACTGTGTACTATAAAGGTCTCTTAACTTATAGAATGGTTGTTGAACTTTACCATATGAACAAATAAAGATGAATTAAGCCTGTAAATCAACTAGGCATTTATACTATAAACTTAGTTTCTACACTATCATAAATTCCCATCCATATACACAAAACCGATGAGTTGGAAAAGCAACTGAGATTTTTGCACAGTTGTGTTGGTAATTGTCTGGTAAACTATACCTGCAAGTGGTAATGCTCAAAATGCGTATTTGTCATAAAAGAAGCGATTTTGTAATTAGAATCGGGATCACTGATTATAATTTTTTGGCGGAACTGGAAACGCCAAATTTCTGTCCGTCCATGATGAAATAGTGTCACCTTACGAAAATGATCTCTAACTTGACTTGCCTGAACTGATGGAACAACTAATGGATGAGTTTAGACACATACATAACACAATTTCCCGGCTATTTCATATTGGAAAGACGTTTCCAGCAGCCGTTGAATGATTATCGGATATCTCAGATATTAATTAATCAAATTACAAAATTCCTTCTTTTGCGACACACAGGGAGTTTTGAGCTCTACCATTCACAGGTATTGTTCACTAGACAATTACCAATGCAAATGTGCAAAAATCTCAAAATATATGGAAAATTGGGGGCGCTCTTCAAGAAATGTGCTGTTATTGCTTTAAGAAGAGCTGCATTAGGGGAGCTATCAAATGCTCTTTAAGGAGAGCTGTAGGGGAGCTAAACTCTCACTTGCCTTATGCTGAGATTCCTTTAAACAATAGTCCTGAGAATGTTTTCCTTTGTCCTCAGGAGTATAATGACGTGCATTATTCTGTGTTTGCCCTTATGACCGAGGACAGAGGTTGTGGGTTCGAGTCCCACTGTGGCCAATGTGTCGCCCTTGAGTAAGGCACTTTACCTCAATTACTCCCCAGGTGTATAAATGGGTACCGGCATTATTCAATGTAGGCCTCATGACAGGGTCTGATCATTGATTGATTTGACCAGGTTTACTTAGACCATTACAATGCTTGAGCATTTTAATCCCCTCTAACCCCTGCACCCAAGCAATATATATTGCTTGGTTAGGCAAAAAAAAAAGTGTCTCAGAAGACCGCGCGCATTTTGTTTGAAGTTGGTTTTTGACCGCATAATTTTTTGTTAGGGTTTACTCAATTTTTTTTGTTAAGAATTTCAGAAAAAAGATTAAAATTCGGCCGCAAAGCGGACGAATAATTGAAAAAAGTGGGCCAAAAATGCATTTAAAAAAAAGAAAAAAAAAACGCATTCTATGAGCATTTTTCTAAAAAAAAAAAAAACTCCATTTCGCATGCATTTTTCACATTTCTTGTGAGACACCTTGTTTTTTTTTTCCTAACTTGGTTTAAATAATCAATATTTTTAAAATTACTAATTATGTATAAATAGTTTGTTTGGAAGGTAATAGACTCGCTATAGAGGTGTAGTGATCCCCTACAAGCCCATATTAGGGTGGATTCTGGCTCATCGCTTTTGAAAAGAGAGATGGGGCAAGCTCCGTTTCTGTGTAATAACCGTCTCCCCTTTATTTTTTTTAAAGACAGTTATACAACAATTGCTCCTTGGCGGCACGTCCTGTTTAGCCCTTTTATACTCCATTTCGGTTCTTCCCATTGCCATAATGTTTGTATAAGTCTCGGCAACTTTCAACGAGTGCCGCTCATCTGAAATCACTCTGCATCCCTTGCTGTCAATCAGCCATTGGGATATAGGTCTGGATCTATCAGTTCAGGAAAAAAAGGTGAGAACAAAATCTCATGAGATGTAACATCCTGATGGTTTATCTGGGAGGTTTGAGGCACTAATATTTAGATGGAATGTGTACATAATGGGGACCTCCACTTGAAATAACAAGCACTCTGAATCCTGCATATGAATGGTGATGAAGCAGGGAGCCAAAATTTAATACAATCAGAGGAACAAAGCATAGTAAAATAGTAATTTCAAAGTTTTAAAAATCCAGTTTTTGTCCCGGAACGGGGGTGGGGCCATATTCCTTCACACTCGAAGCAAACCTCTGCGCCCCCCCCCACAACCACTCGCCCGATTCAGTGCATCCTCCATCCTCTAACCCCCCCCCTCCTACTTCTCTGCCTTTCCACTTGCTTCTTCCGTGGTCATCCCCTTCTCCCGAAAAAACTATCCACCCATAACTAGTCAGGAAGGGCAACCTTGTCCCATTAACTTCTGTTCTGCTTCTGCTATCCAAAAATATCCTCATAATAGCGCAACGAAAACGGGAGACAACCAAAGAAATGGATTGAAATAGTCCACTTTTCCATTTACCCTCGTGTATACTGAAGGTTCTTAAAACATATCACAAGAAATGTCTCCATTTTTTTCCATGGTGATCACTCGCTTTATTTCTAAGAATACCAACAAATTTGGGGAGAGTTTACATTTTACTCTTCACATCACTACTCATATCGGGTTGTCCTTATTCCATGAAATGAAATCAAACCCATATGGCATAGTTGCAAAGAAATATGTCTTTTTTCCCAAATTTGTGTCGTAACGGATTAACTCAGTCATTTTCTCTTCCGGGTACAGTACACATACATAACATTTCCATGTCGCCCTTTTTAAAAAACAATATTAACCATATTGGTAGAGCAGTGTTATTAAAATGGAAAGAACACAGATTCCATTTGTTGCAATTAGGCGCTTAGCCATAAATAAAAGAGTGTGTACACGTACACAAATTAAAAGCCTGACAGTCAAGATGTGTTTGGCCAAATTCTGTTTTTAATACACAAGCAAATAGTGAGATTAAATTCTGTCAAAATTCTGTGCGTTCAGTTTTAATTGAATTTCAATCAGAGATGTAGTCAAGGGTGGTAGCAGTGTATATGGGTGCAAGGGGGGGAGGGAAACCCAGGTTCTCAAATTCACAGAAGGTCCACTTTTTTTCTTTCAATAGTACCATAAAGAGGTTTAATTCACGAGAAAAGACACAAGGGTGTCATTAATATTGTTACAAGGTACATTAAATTTAAATAAACAATGGTTGTTACCGCTTTATTGGGGGTAGGAATAGGGCCAATAGGTGGGTCAGGCTAACTACCAATGTCTAGGGGGAACTTATATTTCTGTCCCTGTTGTACATCACTCAAGCAGGGCCTTTGAGATCTGACCTAAACACAGAATCTTTTCTTGTAAAATTATGGCCCCTTTCATTCCACAGAAACTTCATACTATTCGACAGTGATGGAGAGTTGTTTCGTCTCTTGTTCATGTGCTTTTAAACTGTAATGTTTGGATTTTTCGATCAACCAAAATGAAGTGAGTTCTCTGTGGCTATTTCTTTCTGTCGGCCATTTTGTCGGAAGGTGCAAAATTCTGAATACAAACATTTTTAATGTTTTCTGCGCTGGGCGTTTTTTGGATACCTTTAAATGCATTAAAGATTACTTTCTTGATTTTGTTTTACAAAAATCGGTTACTTTCTTATAACTACAATACCGTGTCACAAAAGTCAGAATCCCAAACCTGGAATAATCCATTGCTTCTTTTGTCTGTTACCAAAGATCTAATTCTGCCACGATGCCTATGGCATGATCCCAGTCCCTATAGATAGTTAAAATAGGCATTGAGATCCGAGTCTAATTGCTGCCTATTGCTGTTGAGACTTTCTACCAGGATCCTAAATACATCTGGATAGGACACTCGTTCGAGGCATTCTACCCTAAATCTGTAGACTTATGGATCGCCGGCCATACGTGGCTGCTGTAAAATTTACGTACATCAACCTACCATCATACTGTTTAGCTATTATACTCGATCCATCCCTGATATGCGACCCGTACCATTCTTGCGCAGGTGAAAAATTCAATGCGGCGCAGGGACTTCTGTTAATCTTGTTAATGTTGCCGAAGCATTGCTTAGCCCTCAATACATTATAGTTGGGCTGTTCCATACTGAATGAAAGTGCTTTATTGGCAGGTGAGTGAGTTTTAAATGAATGGAAGTGCATCCCCCCCCTAGATACAGCCGTGTAGGCAACGGTCATTTGATTCCCTTTATTTTCCCGGTAGAGTCTAGGTCCTAAAAACCCCTCCTCCGACTTTAATTGAACTAGGTCAAAACTCCAGGGGGGACGAACGTATCAACGCGAATCGACTATAGGTAGATTTGAATTGGTGGTGTATTACTATCGATATTGAAAATTCGCTCTGTGCGGCCAATATTGTACACCAGTGTCACCCTCACCATGCTTCAATTCTATAGCCCTTTCCGGTAACATATAGCCATGACATAGGTGCATTCTGAATTTCCTATGGGCACAACCCAAATTGTACGCCCCTCTCTCTACATCAAGCCATTAGCTCAGGCCATCGTCAACTCTAATCATATTTGCTTTGTTGTCCTCCTCTCCCATAATCAATCTTTTGTGTACTATTATATTGGTGGACTTGACTAATGAAATGTTAAATCTTTCAAGCGTATATGTTATGCAAGATATGGCAACAAAGTTAAGAATTAATAATTTCTTTCTGTACTGATGATGCACAAGACAACACAAGGACTGCATAGATTGCATACAGGATGTTTTGTTGACATCATTTGGGGGCGTTTTGTGTGTCTATCAATCTCTCACTGTAAAACTGCAAATCATACTCTTGACTTGGCAAAGATCACTCCAAATTTTTAAGCCCCTCACTGTTGAATCGAGAAATGGCATTTGTTAAAAAAAGGGAAAACATTGTAAAAACCAAGTCATAATTACAAAGGTTTCTTATAACTGGCATACATTACCTGGGCTATTATATGAGTGCATACAAACCCAGGCAAAAGTTTATCTCTTTGCAATTTAAGCCCTTTCAAACCCAAATCTAATAATACAGTTGGGTAAGGAATCACTTTTGAATCTCATCAGTGACTCTTTTGTATCTGGATTCTGGGGTGTCATTGATTCATTGTAGTAATTTTTCGTTTTCTTCGTGGACTTGAAATTCATGGATGCAACAAAACTTAATTCCTCATTGTACTCTAGCTCTCTCACACACACACAACTCCTAACTCCTAACCTTGACCTCTAATAAGTAGCCTACACTAATAACCTGTGCGATCGCGTATCAGTGTAAGAAATGGCTATTCTTGCACAAGCATATTGGTGTGCTTTTGTTCGGGCAGGTCTCAGGTCACCTAAGGGTCACAAAGTAGCAACAACAACCAAAACCTTAAAGGGACACTGGCACATTGAAAAATAGTGGCCCCTCAAGATGTTTTCACAAAATCCGATATTTTTGAATGGTCTGTAAGAGGCTTTTACTAAATATACAAACCCTCACCCAGAATGACATTTAAAGACACCAAATTCAAGCTTCTCCTTTGATGTAAATTAATTTAAAAAGATTTTATTATTAATTTAACGTCGCCTGCTACGCCTTACCATTAAGCAGCCGACGAAAATGGCGCTTAAAACGCCGCGTTCCGTAATTATAAAACAAAAAAAAAAAAAAAAAAACACAAGAACATGACAATGCAGTAATGTCCACCGTTTTCCCATTCTATGCACACTGTTTGAAATCGACTCGGGATCTATAACCTGTGTGTGTTGTTAAATCAGTGTAGTACGAAGCAAAATATTCATGTAATAACACCATTTGATGATTAAAGTTATGAACACTTAAAAGTTTGCTTACAAATTACCTGGATGTCTTTATTTATCCTCAATCAATGTCCCTATCTGTTTTTGGGAATTGGGGTATATTATTTTTATGCATAAAGATATCTCTGTTCTTCCATTGCCTTAACTATCATTTTGAGAGCCATTGAGAAATTTCATATTTTGTGAAAATGTGCAGGCAGCTTTTCAAGTGGTGTAAAATTTTAAACGGGGTCAATGGCAAATCTAAATGTATCAGCAAGTAAAGATCGTGATGAAAGATGAAAAAGCTTATTTGAACTTGTCATAGGACTAATGGTTTGGGGGTCAAGTTAAAAATGCTTCGAAATGGTCAATTCTTCAAAACCATCTTGTGCTACCAATTGCATGCATCATCTCGGCTGTATGTCATATGAATGAGCTCTATCTATGGTCTAAAGGTGTGCTCCATTTGTGGTCAAAGTGCCATATCCTTGGTGGTTCACATGGTCGTCAAAACATTGTATAAAATTCTTGTAGAAAATCTGAAAAACCTGTACTAATATTTCAAATTCTGTAATGGGGCAATATCTTATAGAAGCCCATGAAAATGAAAAATGCTGACCCACTTCTCATTCGACCTACATAGTTTAGGGTCAAAAGGACCAATCCTAAGATTAGCATGTAAATCAACAAGATATATATTTGCACTAATTCGTGATATCCGTGCATCGGGATGATAGAATGCACTAAAAATGAACAATTATATAAATACACCAGTGCCAGTGGCTACACAATGAATCTCAAATTTGATCGTCATTGGTCGCTATTATGATACGTAAACGGTCATCAGCTTTGAATCCCCGTTTAGCGTCAATGGCAAATTGGGCCGGTCTTTTCATTATATATTTCTTTAAATGCTCTTTATCTGCTCTTTGTGACTTCGTCTTCATACTGCACCAGCCAACTTACTTTTGCGGATCCCAGGTCACAAATAACCTAAATAAACCTTGTAGCCCTTGCTAAGGGGCACAGTGTCTGTCTAGTACCTGTTTACTTCATTTGACAGGAGTAGCACTACCTTTGAATACAAAGAGCTAAATTATCTTGTGAACAATGACCACTGATACGTGGGATACTACGTCTCCTACCGATAAATACTTTTTTCAACCCGCTCATTCCTATCCCCAAGATGCCACCATCGATGTTATTTAGACCAAAGTTTTAATATTCTGTGTTTGTCCCTGCTAACCCCGGTTTTGTTCGCCGGCCATTCAGCCTCACAGATTCAGCCAGTACTTGTGCTGTGTGCAGGATTTGTGTGTTTGGAGCAAAAGATAACTGAACCGGGATGCCTTCCGCCTGAATGCCACCAGCCACAGTAGTGCGGTGACGTGGTATCCGTTTAAAAAACGTTTACACGAACGGAGGCTCATCACTACAACTTAGAAAATTCCTAACACGTTTACAACTTCAGCAAACCCTACTACAAATACAACCCCCTTTCGTTTTCACATATTATTTTAATTGCTGAGATCAATTTCTCTAGACCACATTTAACCCGCCGTCGAGCTGAAAGTAACACGTTAACAGTTCCAATGTCTTCGAGAACTGGGTTTTCACTGACTTATTACGGAAGACAGGGAAATCCCCCGTTTACCAAATTCTTGTACGTGGTGGGAGCGACTTCGGCATATACCACAGAACCGCAAACACGGCCCCAATATGTGGTGTCTTTCATTACAGGAGGGATCAACACAAAGGTAAAATGACAGGCGCTAATGGAACTTCCCACATTGACTTCGTCGTCTTGAGATCTTGGATATTCACTGCTTTAAATTTTGGATTAAACATAACATAGGTACGTACAAACAACATTTTATGTTTCAAGATGATATTTATGATCGCATGCAAAGCCTGGTTTAAACCCGATTACGACAGGTTATTTTGGCAAGAATTTTTGCCATTCTGCGTGGAAGCGCCAAATTCGGCAGGTCGTTAACTTGTTAGGACCGGTTAAACGTTTAAAAAACGAACGAAAATACAGACCGTGTAAACGGATAGGCAATTAAACGGTAACTCCAATGCTCTAATCCACATTTTTGGGCGGTGCCTAGCCTTTGGGTCATCGGTCTGCCCCACTCATGGCTCAGGCAGCATGTGCTGGAGGTGCCACCATTATTCTCCCGAGCTGATCCCTTTGGTAGGTAGGATTTTCTTTTCTTTTTCATTCTACCAGTGGTAACCAGCTACCCTCCTGCATCAGTCTCCTTAGAAACCTTGACGGGTGACGGTTTAGCCGCCGCCACCTCGGCCCTGGGACAGGTAGTGTGGTTACCAGGATACCAGTAGCTGGCCCTCCAAGGAAACCTTACCTGACCTACGTAAATAGCTAAATAATGCTACGGTCATTTTTCTGTCATAACTGTAATGAACCGTTTGATTGCCCTGTTAATTTTTGCCCACAAAATGTGCGCGTAGTTTTTAAAGGAGGCGCACTAAACCGCATGCGTGCATGGAGTGATGCATATCTACTCGTACAATCGTTGGTGCTTGTGGGATAGGACATTTTGGTAAACATTGATTTTTCCGGTAGGAAACCCAGGATCCACATACGAGAGTGTTCACTCAAGCACGCCATTATCACACCTTACATAGCTTTATCAACACCCTCAACCATGCATGGTCCCATTGGGAAATATTGGTCAGCGGCGCTGCTTGTTTATGTGATCAGGGAAGGTGGTTTACTATGCATAAAACCTTTTTCCTTGAGTTTTATGAAATTGAGCAAGCGTAATTCAGCATTATGTGACACTAAAACTAAAAGCAAAAAAGTGATTTAGCTTTAGGTTTTACTCATTACTATTTTTGAGACAATTACAGCATGTAAACAAACCAACTTATGGGCCATGTGGACATATGTGTTGTGCTTTTTATCCTGTCTTCCATGGGTGACAGTAGGACCCCATGGATTTGATCCATCCATGTACCTGTGACCTGCAGTGACCTGGGTTGACCGGACTTGACCTGCAGTAAATCAATTGGGAGTGCTGAGCAGTGGTGCGCCTGAAAAAAGAGGCAGGAATTCCAAAATACCAAATACCATTAATACCAAATATCATGGCAAGATGATGGTTAACAAACTTTGAAGCCTAAGCATGAATCTACTTTTTTCTAGTAACCTCATGATTCTAGTTTGGTGAAATGCTAGTTTTACAAATATAGAGGTTATTCCTCTTTTTATCGATCGGCGATTAAGCGTGCTCAAACACCATGCTTACGGTACACAAAAAGAAGTAGTGTCGACTGCTAACCATTCCCGCTTAAACGACCGTACAATTTTCAGTTAGGCTGGAGAATATATTCTGCCACGATTTTTACACTTCTGCATTTATATTTAAAAAGAAAGAAAATGTATGACGGAAGCTTTAGTGGTATGTAGGAAACAATCATTCTTTTCAGGAAAAAAAAATAAGTTGAGATTTACAAGCAAAAACAACATGCTATTAGGCCTATACGTCAACTTGGAGTTCCTTCTCCCTTGTAGCAAAGGATGAAAAAGTTTGTCTCCGTACTCTGGAAATTGGCGTAGAAATGTAATATGTCGGAAATATTTTTTAGTACACACCTTTGAGCTCCTTTGGGTCAACAACAGCTGATAATATTTAAAATATGCCCCACTACAAAATAAATATCGGATGAAATTCGTGTTGGAAGTGCAACCCGGCAGCCCGTTCAATCAGTGCAGTGGAGTGCAGGCTTGGCCGAAACGAGCCCCTGAAAAACACCATGCATCACCGGTTGTGGCGATACAATGGACGCCCGTGCAGGGAACTGTTTTACGCGGCACCCTCCCACCAACAACTTATGCAAAGTATTTCATATTCCAGTAAATATGAAAGAAAATGAATGTTAACTGAAAATACGCCGTTTTCCCCCCGTCATGTCTGTTTTGTTTATATATATAAATTCCTGGGGGATCATCTAAAGCCCAATATTACTTTATGCCAAATATTACCGCTTTAAAAAAGATGATCCGCAAGACGAACGTTTCGATCTGAGCTTAAGGTCAGGTTTTGACAACATTAATTTTGTTTAATCAAATTGTTCTTTTGAAGCTTAGCTAGTATTCTTCATCATCAGGAGTCAGAAATTTAACATGGAATAAAATTAATCCTAAGATTCCATCTTGTGATGTAACTTACTTTTTATAAACAGACAAAAAAGAAGGCACTCTCGCTAGAATCTGGCTCATTTCCCGGTCTCGCAGATCATCAGTTTATAATTAAAGTTAGTGATACATTGCGGATGACTGACTGCGGTTGTTCGGCATTTTAATTTTCACAGGAAAATATTAATTCATATACGATGTTATGAAGCTTTATGAAATGATTCCGAAATACCAGGGAAGGTGGAAATACGAACTGAGTCAATTCAAAACAACGTTCTGACAATGCTTTGCACGCCTTGTATCATGTATGTGCCGTAAACAGTACTACCGTAAGCATGGTGAAGATTCGCCGATCGATACGAAATGACGTCACAGGAATAACCTCTATAGCATGCTTTCAAATATCAATACAACCTGTCAACACTAAACACTACTGTGACTACACTCATGACACACTGCACTAGGGGTAGCTCGAACACGTCGGGGCTACAAATTTGAGTACATGTATAGGATATCGCGGGTTTTTTCTGACGCAAAAACCTGTCTGAAAAAAAGTTTTAAAATACTTCATTTACCGACCTCCTATTGGTATATTCCGACTCCCTTTATCACAAATATATAAGCAATTCTGAGGTATTATGAAACAGTTTTCTACAAGTTTTCGATGTGGAATTGTAATAACAGCAAATTTTAGTATGTACTTAAAACTTTAGTGCCTTCAATAAAATCCTTTCATTTTGCACCAGTTATTGATGCCAAACATCCTCGTTAAAGTGCAACGAGAGATTTTGAGGCACCCAAATATTGTGTCATAATAGTAATTTCAAATACCGTGTTGTTCCTAATAAACGCCCCTGCTCTAATAAACGCCCCCCTACGAATTTTGGATAAAACACTTCAAGAAAATGAGTTAAGCTTGTACCTAAATCACATGATTTAATGGCCGGGACTGTCGTAATCTGTATCATAATCGCTGTTGTCATCAATGCTTTCTGCTTCTGATCCATCACTAATGGTAACTGGCACACGTAGATACACAAAAAGAGGACTGGCACACAAAGAGAGGATCGCCAAACTGTGTAAGGTGATTTTTGCGGGGATTTTTGACTTTCCATTTTTGAGTGTAATAAACGCCCCCACTTTAGAAAAATGCACCACCCCCGGGGCGTTTATTAGGAACAATACGGTAGATTAGACACACTATAGATTTCTTACCTTGTATTATGCTACAGAAATGTCTTAGAAGAGAGGAAAAAAGGCTGAATTTTGTATTTGCACCTATACAAAATTAGAAATTGCAATTTTTTTGTACCAAAGAAACATTTCTCAACTTAATCCTTTCAGATGGGGATATTTTTTATGTAAAGCTTTACATCAGGGCAAAAATCAGAACTTTCAATTTTGTAAGGGACACCTGATATTAGCCCGAGGTTGCTCTAGCTTTTTCCACTACGATAGCCTACTCCTCTACAAAGCCAGAGCGGCAGTTCACTAAAAAACCAGGATCCACTGTCCACCATATGTGCTACAAAGTCAAGAATTTTTGTATACTTACAGTCCTCTATGACACAAAATCCTTGCATATATGAAAACTTTAATGTCTTAACATCCCTACTAGCTTGATTTTAAGAATACAAATGGTGCACAGCTCATGCTTACATCCATGAAATGTTGACCCTAAAAAGCACAAAATGACCGAAAATTTGAACAATTTAATAGCTAAACACAGTCGTCTCCCACTTCCGGGTGTACATACGTAATTTTGGTAATCAGCGAAAATAAGCGTGCTCATGCCCATTCTAAAGAAAATAAACAGGGAACAATCCAGGGGGCGACTGCAGGGGGGGTAGGACATGCCAACCTAACAGCAACAGCAAATTCAATATTCCGAGTGTTAGTCTGTTTCAAAGACTTAACGGTAGGAGGGCACTCTTACGCATATCGATCGGTTACACACAGACTTGACTAAAGACTAGGCCTGGTTACGAATATTTAAATCTAAATGACCGTTATTGGAAATTACACTATTTTACAGCGGGGTTAATCCACTAACCCCGACGGATTTTGAAGTGAATAATTTTTTCTTAATTTATTATGATATTACTAAGATCTTTTGAACAAAGGTTTAAAAGATGATTTTTTTATTGTCACTGGGACCGAGGCTGCCGTGAGAATACACGTAGGAATTCCCTAAATGACCGTTTGGAAATCCCCAATGCCCAAATCGAGCAGATCGTGTCCGACCCCCCCCTGGGGCGACTGCTAAGTTTAATTTGGAATTTTTAATGGTTAAGAAATCTTTGACTTTGACTTTACTGCATAGGACGGGGTGTCCCTTTGCTATTCTCATGAGTAATTCTCCTCCATTCTGGTCTGCCCTTTGCAATAGATTTGGCAT